>JAREYC010000001.1:132055000-132315000 GCA_030015325.1 Cryptoblepharus egeriae
ATAATGGAAGATCCTGAATGCTACTGTTATAAAGTTTGCAGTCGTGTATAAATGGCATGCTGCTGCTGTGCATGTTGGAACTGCATCTATGATCAGCTGGCAAGTTTACAGACCTGCCATGGATGGACTGAGCCCATGCCATGGCAGGTAAGGTGGCAGCAAGAGCACATCATGGGAGGTTTCGTGGAAGTTCAGGAGGGTTCAAGTGGCAGTGGATGGTTTGGGAGCGGTGTATCTTAGCAGCGACAGCACTCATTAGGACTCTTATTTATGGAATTTTTGGTCTATCTGTATTAAAATATGTTATGATGGGCTTAATGATCTAAACGCTGTTGGCCTTTAATGGTAATTTGATTTACCCGGTTCAGATACCTTTATTGGCATATCAGACAATACAACCACCATCAATACAAATATACTAAACAAAAGGCTCAATAAAATTACGGTATCAGTTAAAAACATTCAGAGTGGATCACAATCTCTCCCTTTCTCAGCAAAATCAAGTGGAGGAACCTTGCAATCTGGTTAGTATACAACTTGTCTTTTCCTGATAAAAGGTAGCTCAGCATCTATACCTCTGACCTATAAACAGAAGGGAGAATTGGATTAAATACTGGTAGTTGTTTATGTAAATCATTATACCATTTGCACTTAGGCAATATATGAGGAAGGGTTTCTGTATCAGAAGTATTGCACCCACATACCCTGGCCTGCTTCTCCAGACCCTTATATCTGCCCCAAGTAATTTAAGATGGAAAAAACATTACAGCGTGCTAGTGAAAATGCTCTTCTTTCCTTTGGGTTTATCAGAGTATGTAAATACTCTGGCTGTTTATTTGTAATCCAAGAAAGTGCTCACTGACAGGGTGAACAGGTTGTATTCGTGGCTGCACAGTGTTCTCGTCTTTAAATGTCGTCAAGTCTGGTCTTCAGGATTTTGAAGGCAGCTGAAAAGGAAAGATTGCTTAGCAGATCTGCAGAAAGGCCAATTGCCTGAATGTTATTTAGAAACAAAACTAGGCCAGGGGAGATAGATGTGTCTGACAGTATCCCTTTGAGCCAGATCTTAAGCCAGAATTTGCAGAAATTTAACCAAGCTGTTGTTTCTAGCTTATGTTGATTGGCTTGTAGGCACAATACACATATGGAACACAATGAGGTGGGGAAAATATACTATATAGAAATTTTGCCTGTATCCTCTCCAAGTATATATTAAATGCAGGAATCCATATGGGGACACCATAAGGCTTTGGGGTTTAACTTTGGCATTAAAGATCTGTAGCACAAATGGTATAAATGCATTACTCCAGGCATGAAAAAAATTGTACAATAGCCTGAGATGGAAAATTGGCAGCATATATTCTTTCTTGACAATGTGGACTCCATAATAATCTATAATGGAATAGGACTCCCAGATAATTTGATTTACCTATAAGTTAAAGAGTTTTAGAGTATTTATTTCAGGTTGGTTCAGAGTCTGGTAGCTACCTTTGGGATCAGCTGAAGCCCCTAACCATCATATAACAGCACAGCCACATAGAGCACAGTACAGTAGATCATTTTTAATTCTTTTCCTTCTGTACAATCCAATAGCTTTTGTAACATTACTTCACTTGGCCTTCCTCATTATCACTTCTGTGTTTCTACAGTAAATTCAGTTCTCCTGTGGTCCATGGTAATAAAAATGTGGTCACTGAATATTTAACTCATGCTATTGAATATCAGATGTAAACCTAACCAGCTGAACCAGGTCAGCTTGCATTTTACGTTGTTCTTCTGCCACTCCATTAACTCGTTTATTCTATTTTGGCAAATAAGTAGGTGATGGAGTGATCAAAGCAATCCAAAGATACTCAGAATATTATAGCTATGCAGCATCTATTAAAAAAATCCACATCCCTGACCAGTTCATGTGAAAAACTTGTCTACTGCCATTTTGCAATTCTGTTATTACTCAGCCTTCAGATTCTTGTTCATGAAGGAATTCATGTTTTATCCCAGCAGTTCATAAAGATGGTGTCCTGTTTAATAATACCCAAACTATTTTGTTCTTGCCATTATCTAACAACAATTGCCCATTCTGTGATTTCTCCATAAATGATCAGGTGATCTGTTATTTCTAAGTGAAGTGTCCACACTGCATAACTTTTCTCACATCTGGAATATGCTTGATGGCAAAATCTTAGAAGAGGAGCCAAGGAATAGAGGCAAAAAATATTCTTCTTTTTGCCCTTAAAGTCTGTCTCCATTTTAACATGTCAGTGCTAGAGGACAGGCAGCTAAATTTAGTGTAAGGAAGATTTATGTATTAGAATATGTCTGTGCACTGACGTGACTTAACCCTCTCCCAGGAGTGGTGCACAACTGTCTTACAGCACTTTGGTGACACCCTCAGGTCAGCACAAGACTTAGGCCAGGACTTAGGCTGGCCCAACTGGAGCTTAGGATTGCAGCCATAGAGGCCACAATAAAGCAATGTTTGTTCCCTTATCTCAGAGTTGCATTGAACTTACCCCCAATCTGGTAATTGTGCTCTGTAAGGCATACCCTGAAACCACTGCATCTGGGGAGGGATGATCAAATGTGGGCTTTTAGGGCCACAATTAGAGACACAGGAAGCTGCCATATTTCACTGGTCCATCTTGCTCAGGAGTGTAGTCTGAGGGGCAGTCTGGAGACAGCCTGCAAATGCCAAGTATTCAGTCTGGCTGGGAATTTTTGCATGCAAATCATAACGCTCTCCAAATGAGTTCAAAGATGTTTGAAAATGGTGTTAATTTACTCAGAAGTAGGTTCACTGTGTTAAGAAATAGTTAGGCTGTAATCCAATCTTACTCACAGGACACAAACACCTCTGTCTATAGCCTCTCTCAGTATTATCTGCCTCACAAAGCTCAACCGGAACACTTCTGATAGTGATCACCTCCTCTCAGTGTGTGTGGTGTGGTTGTGTGTGTGTGTGTGTGTGTGTGTGTGTGTTGTGAGATAGAGTGAGTGAATGAGTTTTGGAGCTGAGTCCTACTGTAGTACATAAGCTTTGAGGCTGAGACTAGCCTCAAAAGGAGGCATTTTTTACAGCCTAGTTTATCTCTTGAGTCTAGGGCAGTATAGTTAATTGGCTAGAGTAATCAATTTGAAAAACACTCTGCAAAGCATACTATAATCACCTTATTATAGTCAATCACTAAATTTACACCATTACTCCCACACAAAAGTAAGTCCCACTATGTTCAGAAAGGCTTCCTCCCAAGTAGGCATCCAAAAGGTGGCAGCCTAAGTAATGGGTCATTTACTTATGGCTGCAATACTAATCCCCAGTTAGGGCAGCATAAGCGCCAGCACAATTCTTGTGCTGTTCTGAGGGTGTCACAAAACTGTCATTAAGACACTTGTGCGCCACTCCTGGGAAAGGGTTAGGCCAGTGCACAAAGTTCCTCCTTACATCATTATAGGAATAGGAAGACCAATGGGTTGTGGTGGCCTAGGTTACAATTGCACCCTAAATCTATTTTTACAGACAAAAATTATAACACTATTTAGAGAATGACAAACGATGGCCAATAAAAATAATCAGCACAATTTCCAGAAAGCAAACAGTTTTGTTTTAAAAAAAGATTTTAAAATTGGCCAGATTGAAAATTATGAAAACTGATCAAGACGATAACAGCTGTTCTCACTCACGTCCCCTGAGGGGAAAGAAAGGTGTTATTATGCCTTTATCTCCAGACTTTGCTCTTTCACTTCCCTCTCACTTTTTATGGTCTGGCCAAGCAGGGTAGGTCCGTGACTATCTTCTGGCAAACGGCCACAGAATGCAGTTCACGAAACACGGAGATGTGAATTTACCTTTGCATGCTTAGCAGTAACGCAGCTCCGCATTCTTGGTGCGCCACCTCTGAAGAGGAAGCTCAAAGGAATGTCTGCACTTTGAAGAATGTCACTGTGTCCTACAACCACAAAAGGGCATGAGCCGAATCCAGCAGAGAAGCACTGAAGGAAAAACATCTGACTTGATATTGCCTGCGCTGTGTGGAGGGAGCCTGGGAATTCTCTGAACAAAAGACAGGAGCTGCACATGACAACCAGCAACCCACTGGTTCTTCTACAAACAAGAATGGCCTGTTAGGTGAGAGCATCTACAATAGCATTCGGGATATTTTATTTTTCCTGCTAACCAATGAAGTCAAAGCAAGCTTTCTTGGATGGCCTTGCTCTTTGCCATTAAGGGCACAATCCTAGGCATGTCTACTCAGGAGTAAGTCCCATTGTGTGCAACAGAGCTTATTTCCAGATATGTTTGATTACCATTTAAGCCTTGGAAAACCTTCTTATAACACAGTGGGCACAATCCTAACCAGTTTCTGTTAGTCACAACTCACCCTTTTCCTTATTCTTACAGTGGAGCAGGGAGGCTGGTACATGTCTGTACCCTCACCTAACCTCCCCAGGAGTGGTGCTGCAGAAGCCCCTTATGGAACTTTTGCAACGACCCCAGGCCAGCATGGGACTTGTGCCAGAACTTGTGGTGCATGGTTGTGCGGGATGGTGCATGGGAGGATGCACAGAAGGGTTGACAATGTGGTGGAGCATGGGAGATATTGTATGTGGAAGGATGTTGCATGAGGGGGATGGTGCATGGGGGAAATGATTCACAGGTGGTGGTGGTGCATAGGGGCAATGGTGGTGCACAGGGGTGGCAGTGGTGCACGGTGGGGGGGGGAGTAAGCCGCATTGACTATAATGGGATTTACATTTGAGTAGACATGTATAAGATTAGACTCCAGCACTCAGGAGACACCATTAAGGCTAAGTTAGGCCCTCTGTATAAAAAGAGTTTGACACCCCTGATTTAAACTCCATATTACTTATTATTAAATTTAAAACTTATAATTGATTACATATACTTTATTAACTACAAGAAGGCTGAATGGTACTGGATCACAAGGGAAAAGGGGACAATGAAGATTTTTTTCCAGGACACAAAGTCATAAAAGAGGAAAAAGAGGACATGTGATCATCCTGGGACAGTACATCTGTGGAGCTATTACCAGCAATACAAAATCTATCCAAGCTTATCATACCCGTCTTCAGTATTTGGCTCTTTTCTGCCCTATTCCATCTAGCCTGGTCCATTGCCTGACCTGCACACTGTCTTCAGGCTGTCACTGGCTTCATGCTGGGGCTGTTCTGGAAGCTGCTGGTGAGGAGTCACAGCAACTAGCCACTTGTGGCTGCAGGATGGCTGTGTAGAATAGCATGTTGCATTTTCTGACTGCCTTACAACACAAGCCTACTAAGAAGTCAGTGCCTACTCAGAACTAAGTTCCATTGAGTTCAGTGGGGCTTAATCCCAGGAAAGTGCTCTTAGGATTTCAGCCTTAAGTCTACTGTGCTAAAACCCTATTTCTGTCAGTGCAATAAACCATATAATTGGGCAGTAAGTTGTCCTTCCTTCAAGAATCAGTAGTCACAATGTAAACATTTGCATTTGCATGTGGCTTCAAGTTGGGATTTCAGTCTCAAACTATGAGTATGCAAACAAACCTTGAGGTTGTGCTGGACATCCCTGAAATAGGCGTAATTGTACATGTGTCTAAAGGTTTTGTTTGAATTTCTACTGCTTAGGAACAAAAGGCAAGTAAATGATGAAAGCATCATAGTATGGAAAGGTAAGGAGAAGGAACACTAACCCTTGGAGGGCAGCCTAGAAACTCAGCACTGATTGCTTTGCAATGAATTTTCAGAAGCTGACATAAATTCTTATCTAGGCCTGGACTATTCAGCACTTAGTGTCAATGGAAGATTTTCTTAATAAAGAGAAAGGAAGAAGGGTTCAGTGTGGGTAAGCATGAAGTTAGCACATTTTGCAAGCAGAGCACATTGTGTTGCTTGTCCACCAGGTGTTTGGGACTATTGGGGGGATCTTCAAATCCTCTCAAGGTCTTTTGCCCTACCGCCACTGTTCATCAAAAGTCATTTAGTTCTTAGTTCTCACACAGGGACAATCTCCTGAAGTGAGTGAAAAAGGATAAAGCTGTATTGGGAAAATAGATACATTATCACTTTTGTAAAGGGAGGGATTTTGTAATAAACAGGGAATATCAAGAACAAATGAGAGATAAAAAATAAAGACCCCCCCCCCACAGTGTCACAGTGTAAGTGATTAATGAGACTTAAGGAATTCACCAATAGATTCTCCAAGCAACTGAAGGTTGCTGCAGGGGAATGTGGTCAAGGTTGCATTTGTATTCAGAAATCCCGGCTGTTTTGCAGTCACAAAAAATCACAAGTTTTGTTACCACAATATTGCACACCATTCTGCCAAAAGGTTTGGAGAGTTCATTTTTAGGAATATGAAGTTTTCTGTTATATTTTGAAGCAGATGAACCTTATTTCAGTGGATTTGTGTTAGGGCAGATTTGAGCAAAATAATGTGCAATTAATAGTGCAAGCAGTTCCTGAACTGGAGCTTTCTCATGCACCACTTGTTCATTGCAGCCCCTGAAAATCTCCTTTGAGGGTCAAAGATCCTGGATGGGCTATGGGAGAGGGGACTAAAGCAGAAGGAAGAAACTGTGGAAATTAAGGGTCCAAGTTGTACAAGCAGCACACTTTTGCTCCCCCAAGACATGCAGCCCATCAGATGCAGCCCATTGTTACAAGGAAGACGAAAGAGTGCAGAAATGTATTCCTTTGGTTTGTTCCTGCTTGTCATCAGTGCTTGTATACAACCTTGGTTTCAGGAATGTGCTCTTGGGTTTAATCTTTCCAAGCAAATTGGACATTACACCAATGGTTGCTGTCCAAAACAGTAACCATGTATGTCTCTTCCTTGCTGACTCTGTGACGTATAGTGGAACATACCTATTTTCTGATATCCCAATGCTGACATATCTCTTTTCATCCCCACCACTGGTAGTATGCCATTCTCTCAAATCATCAATAGGTGGGCATCTCTGCCCCTTCGTTCAAACATAGGCAAGGCAGGAAAATGGGGCCAGTTACTTGGTCAAAGAGTCAATGGAAGAAAAGTGTCTACTTCCACCAGTTCAGTTCTGACAGGAATTCTTTCATAAAGTAGCAATGGAAAAGAATAATTACAAACTTGTCCAACTGATATCAATTTTAGATCCTGGAATAGGTTATTAAGTAGAATGTTTGTGAGAACCTGAAAAATAATGGGGTGATTTGTCATACCAGATGAATTTATCTCTCTCTTTTTAATGGAGAGAAAAGTCTAGAAGGATTGATGTGTGTGGACATGGTGTACCTAGATTCAGCAATAAATTTGACAAATTTTGGCTGCAATTCTAACTTCCACTTAAGTCGGCCTAAAACACGGCATTAGTCCTCGCTGACCTGGGGTTGTCACAAAAGTGCCATATCTGCCCCAGTGGTGGGCTCCAGCAGGTTCGCACCTACTCTATAGAACCAGTTAAAAGATAAGACATATAAAGTTTGAAAATAGCCATTTAAAAGTGGCTGCCAGAAGGGCATAGAACCAGTTGTTAATTTCTTTGAATCCCATCACTGATCTGCCCCACTCCTGAAGCAAGGTTAGGGCAGTGCAGAAGAGATGTGCTTGCATCCCTACATCACTGGGGAATGGGAAGACCAATGAGTTAGGCTGGCTTTGGTTAGGATTGCACCCAAAACCTCCCATTACATTCTTGTGGAGAAAATGTAGGCTACATAATACTATTGTTGGATGAGTTCAAAGCCATTTAAACAAGTCTTCCCAACAAGTGTACTGAATCAACTCAGAGGGAAATATTGAGTGGAGTAACACAAGACTCTGTCTTGGGGCCTGTGCTGTTGAACAATTTTATAAATAAGGAGGTTGTGGTCACCATAGGGCTGTGGGTGGCGCAAGCGGTAAAGACGCAGGCCAGGGTTCGAGACCCGAGTCGGCCCCACAAGACAGGGTGAGCTTCTGTCTTTAGCCCAGCTTTCTGACGCCAGCTGGATCCAATTGTATCGGCTCTGCCTTTCCATTGGACTAATTCAGTGGCATGGAGAGGGGGGATTTGCTGCGTGGGTAACAGCCTATCCTCCATAACAATCCAACCCAGGCTTTCGTGCTTCGCGTGCAGCATATGCAGCATCGAGCACGATACCATAGCCTTTCAAGACTGATGGAGGCTTGCTTTGTGGTCACCAAATCTGCAGATGACACAGAACTTGACTGGACATAACGAACGCCCTCGAAGACCGCATCCGAATTCAAAATGATCTTGACTCATTCTTTGGGCCTTTCACCAGCAAGATAACATTCTACATCTGGGGTGTCTAAATCTTTCTGCCACATTGTCTTTCTGATACTCTGTAGAGGGCCGGAAGAAAAAAAAGAATTAATTTACATTTCAAATTTGAATAAATTTACATAAATGAATATATTAATGATGGAACTTGAGAATTAATGAATGAATTTCAATCAGTTCTTAAAACGCTTTCCAACACTCAGAGAGAGGATGATCTTCAAACCAGTTCATAAGCACTTTCATAAACAGAGGAGGTGTGTGCAGCCTCCCTAGCTCTCAAAATACCTTTCTGAGGCGTGGAGAGAAGAGGAATGCCCAAGGACTTCATGGAGGCTTGCCAAGGGCCATATCTGGCCCCAGGGCTAGGTTCTGGCTGGACTGTGTTAGAAGAGGCATAAAGTTCAGATCATGACGTTAGATCTACTCTCTTTTTTGCTAGACAGACCTCATAGAGAATACTAGACCGCATCGTGTCCAATTCGGGGACCACATTTTAAGAAGGACTTTGATAAATTGGAGTGGTTTAAGTAGGAGGGCAACTGAAACTGCAATCTTATCCACACATTCCTGGGAGTAAGCTCCACTGATTATAATGGGTGTTACTGTGGAGTAGACATGTATAGAATTTGACTCTCAGAGGTCTGGAAAAAGAGTTCCATGTGGAAAACTTAAAAGAGCTTGATATGTTTAGCCAGGGCAGGAGGAGACAAAAGTGAGTACAGTAACTGCCTTCACATCAGGGCTGTCACAGGGAAGAAGGGAAAGCCTTTTTTGGTTCCTGCTTTCCAGAACTAGAACAGTCCCCATACTGTATTGGCAGGTATGTCCCAGAAAATTTGAACTGTCCCGGTTTTCTGAGATTGCATTCACATACTGGCAAGTTTGACAGGGGGTCCTGTCCTGGTTTTGTGGAAGAGAATTATGGCAACCCTAAGTATTAGGCTGTCCCTTATTGGAATTTTTTTTACCAATGGCTGGTCATTTGTCATTTTTAGTCATTTGTCAAGGAAGTTATAGCAGTTGCCTGTAGTGGGCAGGAAGCTGGATTAAACAGTATCCAAGATATTTCCAACTCTAACACTATATGATTCTGTCATATTATTCCATCACGCAGAGAAAATCCACAGGTTTGTAGAAGGGCAATTCAAAAAAATGTGATGGGAATCAAAGCTGGTTAATCCCAAGGTCTCCAAACTTGGCCCAAGATTGCTAACATGGATGTGAAACAGAATATTATTGCTGACTTCAGCAAAAGCGCTTTGCCAAATATCTTGTGATTGCTTTTTCAGTTATGATTTTATGAACTTAATACATATACATATATGTATATAGGTTTTTAATATCCTGGAATCCTTTCTTCTGTCATCCAGCAATGTGAATAGTTTTATAACTACTGACAGTATGAATGAGATGGTAATTTCTCCATAGTCAGGCACAAAAATAACACAAGCCCTAGAAATAGCTACCTAGCTTAACGTGCAGGAATCCACATCTTATAAACAATTCTGAGAGGGCCCACGATATATATTTGGGCATTTTAAAAGGAATGTCTTAGGAGGAAAAACTGTGTTTAGTCTGGCAAAGATTCACTTGAGAAGTAGCTTTGTAATGGTATACAAAATACAGACAACTGAAATCTGGACAGAAGACAGAAGTACTGGTCAAACTAATTTCTTCAAATACTGTAAGATGATTAAAGTAAAAAACCACAACCAGATCTCCCTCTCTAATGGATAGCTGCTGGGCCAGCATGGCTTTTCAGCCCTTTAAAAATAACCATGAGAACAGGAGAACAATTAGTAGAACAAATATTTATGCTTGAAAAAAGCATATTGAATAGATTTGAGCACAGGAAGCAAATAATTATTAGGATCAAAATTGGCTAATGCTCTCCCGATGCTATTCCTAAAACAATTTGAGTTTTGTTATTAGGGTGCATAGTTTAATGTATTGGTTTGATTCTTCTTAACTGCAGTTTGAACTAATTTATTGAGATTATTATTGTTGGCATTAATGATTGGGCAGTGTCCATAAACAATACATCTGAACCCTACTGTAGCAACAACCATGTGGTATCAAGGAATGAACCAACCTTTCAGTATTTTCAGCAACTGCACTCGTAGAATGCTTTCCATTCCTGAATTTCTCTCTGCAATGTATCATTTTTACAGAGTTCCTTTACGTAGTTGTCTTACCTGTCATCAGGCTGGATAACAATTACATATAAAGAGTTAGCTTTGGGGTTGTTGACTAAAGCCCCAATGCATGCAGCCTATGAAAGATTCTGTTGTGTGATCAGCAGACATAGATTTTCATAGTGGCAGCAGCCACAGTGTGGTTCTTGCAAGGGTCAGAAGTTCATACAGTAGATGTGCATGATCCAAAAGATGACTCTCTTCTGAACAGGATCCAAGTCACAATTACAAGTGTTATACTATCAGTAAAGCTTCTCATGCAGCGGAGATACTTTCATTTGTGGATTTTGGGGCCAAGCTATATAAAGTGAAATGTGTTTTTTTCTTCCTTCTCCTCAGTCCTTAAGTAGTGCTTGGGGAGCAGATTGTCCTCTCAGCCAAATTACTGTTTGTAGGTGGCACTGGGATTTATGTATCATTTATGACACACTAGTGAAAACGTACCCGCATTGCAGGAGTAAAATTCCCCCCGTACGCCATCTCCCCCCTGCACATCAATGCCCCTTGTGCATTGTCCCCCCATGTACATCAACTGCCCATGTGCACCGTCCCCCCGTGTTGTGCCCCTTTTCAATCCCTTTTGGCTGGGATTTCTGAAAACCTGTTTTTTGTGGGTGCCTCCATCACGGAAGGAACAGCATTCCAAATTTTACGCTTCGAGGCCCAGCGGTTTTGGCTGGGCATTGATGAGTGAGTGAGTGAGTGAGTGAGTTTTCAGTTATACAAATATATAGATTTGCACTCTTGGCAATTGATGACAATATTTCTCGCCTCAGTGATGGTTGATGCTGGTTGATGTGCAAAGGTGAAATCTGAACTGGACCTAAATTCTACTGCATGTTGTGTGTGACTGAATTGACACATTACTTATGTTACTGACCTATAATCTACATCATACAGGCAGATAACAATACTGTCTGTCTGTAGTATTTATATACCACTTTTCAACTAACAAGTTCACAAAGCGGTTTACAAAGAAAATGGAAAAATAATAGTAGCTAATTAAAATACTAACCCTCTTTGGCAATCACTATTAAAGAAGAAAAACAACTTCAGTGGTACCTTGGTTTATGAGCATACTTCATTCCAGAAGCATGTTTATAATCAAAAACTATTGTATATCTAAGCTAATTTTCCCATAAGAAATAATGGTAACTCGGATGATTAATTCCACAACCCAAAAATATTCATATAAAAATGATTACAATACTAATACAAAATAATAAAGAAAATACAAAATATAAACAAAAATAAAACAAATTAACCTGCACTTGGTCTCTCAGGTTGCAATCTGACCCCCTTACACAGGAGTGAGCCCCACTGATTATGGTAGGGCTTACTCTAGAGTAAACATGCAAGGCTAGGTCTCTCAGGCTAATTTCCATTGCCCCCTTATATAGTGAGCCCCATTGACTGCAATATGCTTATTGCAGAAGAATAATAGGCTGGACTCTCAGGAGAGACTGAGTAGGTGCTGGCAGTGCAGTGAAACCAGAACTATCTGGGCCAGAACTATTTTTTTGCTTGTATTACAAGACAAAATTTATTAGAAATGTTTGCTTGTCTTGCAAAACACTCTCTGAACACCTACTGAACCCCAGGGACTTCCCAGGTTTTTATAAGTGTTTTGTGCTATGTAGGTCCATAAGTTAAGTCCATAAATTACCATACAGCATATATTCAACACAAAAAACAGTGACAATTTGTTGTTGACGAAGGACAGCTGGACATAGAAAGGGGCCCCATTTCCTTCAATAGTGTAGGGCATTGTCAAACCTAAATCCGGCCCTGGATATACACAGTGGTGGAGATAACAAAGAGAAGGGAGAGGAGGAACATTAAATATACGCTTTAATGTTGATGCTAATGGGTAAAGCCATGGGAGGAGAGAGAGAGAGAGAGAGATTATCAGGTGTCACACCTAATGTCATCAGACAGCTGTTAGGGCTTCATTTCCATGGAGAGGTTACCATTTGCACCAGCTCTGTGTGAGAAAAAGAAAATTTTACAATCACACCACTTGGGCAGGTGTGAACTATCAGGCCAAATGGCCCCACTGCAAGGCCTTGGCATTCCGGAGATAAGGGCTTCAGGCCAGCTACCCTTTTAAGAAAAAAAAATTATTTTTCCACTTTTTCCTGAACTAAAAAGCTGGTATCTGCCATGTTGGTATTCTGCAATCTCCCAGAAATTAAGTAATAGCAATACATACTAGCTGCCAGCTGGACTAGCAGCATCCATTTTGCAACAGTGCCCTGGGATGATTCAATGGCTGAATACTGGGGATTCCTATCCCCTCAGCACTGAGTAGAATACAGATAGTGCTGCCCTTCAAAGAAAATACTTGTTTTCACCAAACTAAGCCTTTAGGGCCCCCATGATCCTTAGAGCTTCATCAAACTACAAGGGCCACCTCAACCCTAGAATGGCATAGGCAATAACTGCAACAATATAAAAAGACCTGTCCTTTCTGGCCATGTTTTTAAGCTTAGAAGAAACCAATCTATCTTGTAGACTTCTTTTTTCTTTTCTTCAACTAATGACCATCACTGGCCAGAAGTTAAATCAAAACGTTAGACACAAAAACAAAACAAGCCTGCTTCTCTTACAAACCCAGAAGGAAAAATAAAAACCTGGCCCTTCCTAACTGAGGCAGTTCTCACAAAACCTCCTTATGCTCCTGCAAGATCTGTGGAGGAATACCCTGTTCATGACACAAGGCCATGTTTTTACAAGACCTGGCAAGACACAAGAGAGCCAGCAAGGCTTTAAAGTGGATACACTCTGCATCCTTCGTTGATGCTGTCATCCTTTGAGCAAGAACTGCTAGTCAGTAGTTTTCAAATGAGCCTGCTGAACCCCAGGGACTTCCCAGGTTTTTATAAGCTTCCATACAAGATGGATGATTCACTTCATTTCGGTTTTCAGTGTCCCCCTCTTTGAGAGTTTGGCTGCTTTATGCTTACAGTGTTGTTTTTGCTTTAATGAGCAGTGAGAGAAACAGCAGAACAGAACTTCAATCTTGCTTACTTGTGTGCTCATATTTTTGCTGGGTCGGCGCTCATACTGGTGACATTAACAACAAAGAAGTATTCAGTGTCTTGAGGGGAGTTTGCTAAAGTCAAAGAAACACACTCCTTCCAGTCGAGAGCCACAGTCATTTAAAAGGACAAACATTTATCACAAAGAAACATTTGCCTAGCAGCCCAGTCCTAGGCAGGTCTACTCAAAAGTAAAGTCCTACTGTGATGGATAGGGCTCACTTCCTAGAAGCTGTTCCAGGATGGTAGCCTATGTAGATTGTATGCTTTATGCAACAGTCTGCCTTATTTTGTGAGTAGATTTGCTCATCAAATAATTGATGTAGAGAAGGAATCATAGAGTTGGAAGGGACCCAGTGGATCATCTAGTCCAACCCCTGGCCTATAACAGGAATCCTCAACTTGTAGAAACCCAGGTCTCAAACCCTGGCCTGCTGGTTAACAGGCACAGTGTCTTAACCACTTGCGCCACCCACAGCCCATAACTATTATTGCAGTGCTACTCAAACTGGGGTATCATGACACTCAGTTTGTTTAAAGGTCCCCCATTCCCTTTAAGGGAAAAAGTAGCAGCACAATCCCCAGAAATGTGCCCCAACCAGGGGAAATGGGCTATATTTAAACTTAAATAAACTTGCATTTGAACTTACCATATAAACAGAGGAGCTGCCATGGTCTGTGGACTGTGAGGAGCCCTGAGTAACACCACTGAGCATCTGCAGGACTTTTGAAAGCATGAAAATAATGAAAGTGCAATTGCAACAAAACTGGAAGTCTGACTTCAAGTTTAGTAGTGGCAGCAACTTTCACTGTTTCCAAGCTGCAGGGAAGTCTGCAAGTGCTCTCTGGGGTACCCTGGCAGCCCCTCTGAAAAGTTTAAAAATAGCTCCACTTCCCTCCATACTGGTGCAATCTTGTGGATCATATCAGAGCCCTTCCCCTACCCCACAAATAAACTTTGCTAGCAAGTAAAATTCCCTGAGTACCATTCCCTTGTTCTCAGTGGTGTACAGATACCAATGAGCACTTGGTCTAATTCATTAACTATTTATGTGGGTCAATTAACTGCTTTTTGTGTACACCAGTTTTCTTTCTTTCTTTCTTTTATTTAATTTACTTACTAACTTTTGTGGAGGAGCATGTCCTACAGGCTGATGCACTATTACTGGGCTTATGAGGGATGTTCCCATTGACAAATGAGGAAGGAAGAACCCAGGGTGACTGA
Source organism: Cryptoblepharus egeriae (assembly GCA_030015325.1). Classification (NCBI taxonomy): domain Eukaryota; kingdom Metazoa; phylum Chordata; class Lepidosauria; order Squamata; family Scincidae; genus Cryptoblepharus; species Cryptoblepharus egeriae. The sequence continues at coordinate 132,069,723 of JAREYC010000001.1, forward strand.
CCATACAGAATGGAGGACAGAGTGCCTCTTCCTTTAAGCACTGCATTGAAGAGGGATCTTAGACAGGTTTAGCTCAACATAAAAGGGTTTAAAAAGCAGCATTTGTCTAAATCCCTTCTTCAATGCAATGCTTAAAGGTAGAGACAATTTGTCCTCCATTCTGTATGGTCACCCTCTGAACCCAAAAAAGGAACCTAGGGCACAATCCAGAGTGAGGGCAGTGAGGAGAGCCCTAGCTGGGCTGCCCCAACTATTCTGAATCCAGAGCAGAAAGTTATGCTACATCCAGAGTCAGGAAGCCTGGGCAGCTCTAACTGCACCAGAGCATGCCCAGTAGGCACCAAGTCAGTGACACCTGGGGAGTGCTTGCTCTCAAGAAGAACCCCCTCAGATCACACTGAACAAGGAATTGCTGTGGTGCCTGCCTTATAAGGAAGCCCAGAAGTCCCTGACAACCAGTAACAGCTGCAGCATGCAACTGCTGTACAGCAGTACCTCTAGTGGAGGGTGGATGCTTGGAGTGGCCTGCTGTATCCCCAGGATAGTGGGTTGCCGTAGTTGTGCCATAACCTGAGGTTGAGAGGCAGGGGTTGCAGCTAGGCTGGCCAAAATCTCAGATTTGTGGTCAACACTGCCATTCTTACTCTGCCTTATCATGGATCCCTATGGGACTACTTCATTGCTATACTTGCTCCTGAGGTGGTATAACTCTGAGGAGCTGGAAGAGGGCATTTCTGCCCTGGAAACAGGATCTGGATACAGAGTTTCTGTTCTGCCGTAGGCAATGCTAAACATGCCCTCACTGTGCCTCTCCTGAACTGCCTAGGCTGGCCCATCTAGGGCAGCCCAGGCCCACCTGTCTTGCAACCTATGTTGCCTTAGGCTGCCCCAAGCCTTTTGCAGAATAACTAGGATGGCCCATCTTGCAGTTGGGTCAACCCAGTGATAGATAGGGTTACTCAAGGGCACTTCTGGATTGTGCCCTTTGTGTATCCTGGGCTCCCAACACCCAAGTTCTAGCACATTTACAGCACTGAATCAGTCAGAAGTTAATCAGCTCTTCTACCCACCTCTCTGCTACTAAATAATCTTTCCCCCATTCTGTCATTCATGTTATCTCATTCATTGTGGTTTCTGTGTGCACATTCTTGCAAAAAGATGTGTAGCGCCTCTCTTCGGTGCTATTTAATATTATGGAAACATTTCTATTTGCTGAAATTCTGGCCTGCAGGGGGATGGGTGGACAGCACCAACTTAGCTCTCAAATCAAGTGAGAATTTCCACTGTAACCATTTCAGCAGGCTGAGCATGCAGCAATGTATCTTTGGGGGGTATAGGTCTTTGAAGAATAATCAGTTAGCTCATGAGGTTTTAACACAGTAAAGCAAAACTTCATAGACATGACTCATAAATAGATGTCTCAGGGGGTTGCGGTGGGGGGAGAACTGTTCATAAGGAAGCCCATCAACAGAGGTCAGCAGTTTATATCAATGCCTGTTAGAAGTCTCTCCAAAGCAGTAGGTTGCTTTCTGGTCTAGTAGGAACGTTTGCTTTTTCATACAAGCAAAATGTGGTTCACCTCAAGGGAAAAGAAAACAGATCATTTGATCCCTCACAGTAGGCCCCCATGCCATACTGCTATCCATGACGGAATCATGGAAATACACCAGGTGTAAAGGCACCACAGTGTAAGCATAGCTTAATATTCCCTATAGCAGCCTCTGGGGGATCAAGGCCTGCAGAGCTTAATAAAAAGTTAAAGAGAGAAAATGCGAATGTGCATACTAATGCAGAAAGATTAATTAAATGAAGGGCCTCCTTCCAACAAACCTGAATCAACTACTCTGTAAAATGTGTTTTCAGCACCACAATGAACATTTTCTGTTTTGTTTCCTAGCAAAATTGTTATACCTAAGCATGACTTTGGAAACAGAAATACACTGAGGAAAGTTACACAAAGGATTAAAGGACTGACAACAGATTGCCATTTAGAGACTCTGAGTAAAATCCCTGTGAAGAAACAGAGTTTGAAGAGTTATTAGGCACAAGCATAACAGAACAGTGTGATTCTCAGATTCATCTGATTTCTCCATTGCTTACGCTCCTGGTTGGATTTTTTTGTTTTTGTTTGTTTTTGGTCCAAAGATGGAAATGATTGCCCTTTAAAGAGTCATTTGACCTATTACCAGAAACTTATTTTTTAAAAAGAGACGATCCATTTTTCCTGACAGAAGGAGAGGTTTCTTGACAGTAGCAAATAACATTGTCTCAGTGGCCATCATGACACTAAATAAAAATAAAGCTTTCAGTACATGCTACCTATTTGTTGGTGTGGTGAAAAAGGCTCATCTGTCCTTCTATTAGCCAGAGAGGTGGTGTCAGTTGATCACCAACCAAGGGCTAGCACCTGCAGGGTTACACCTGAGCAATCAGGACTGATAGTAGCAGTAGCCACCAATGGTGAGCAGCAGGCATCAAAGCGGGGTGATTACATAGGATGATTTAGTGTATTATTGGCACAGATAAGGCATTTGGCATGCAAGGACACATTTCTTTACACATTCATAGAAAAAAAATCAAATTTAACTCGCACACTTATCCGTAGCATCTGGGAAAAGAATCGAGTTGTGGGGAGGTGGCACATTTTTACACTGAGAAGGGCCCCTGAAGGGGGGGCACATCTGGTTTTTGCAAAAACTGGAAGTGCTTTTCTATTGCCTACAGGAGGCCTAATGGGCTCTAAGATACACTCTTGAAGGGTGTTGATTGCTCCTTCAAGGCATGATACTGGGACAACATACCCTCTACCCTGTATAACATTGCAGGGCTTGGCCCTAGGGACCCCAGCTATCAGGCACAAACATTGAGTAGTCTCAATCACTTTCCAGGTGAATGGGAGCATCCTCAGTCTCTCACATTGATCTTGGAATATATGAAGGGAAACTGAGAAGGGAACACATCTGGACATGAAGCTACAAGCACAGCATGACACCTCATTTTTTTTCTAGAACTAGTGTACGGGGGGATTAAAAGAAGCTGACCTGGAAGATGAGATGAGCAGATATGAACTGGGCACTGTATCTCACAGAGGCAGAGCAGACATTACTGCAACTGGCTTACCATTCTGCAGGTATCATCACCTGAGTTGTCTGGTTGTATCTGATCAATCCAAAACAGAATGAAGTTCACAGTTATGTTTGCAGCACTATGTTCTACGCATCCATTTTATTTCATTTGTGGTTTTGTAAATTGCAGACATACACTCACACAAGTGCCATAAGAATAATTTTTAAGCAAACAATATAAACTGTCAGGCTTCTTCTTGACTTGCTTGTTCAGACACGGTACATGAATACCTTCTTGAGGGTGCAGTTATCCAGATAGTGTGGGTTAATTAATCAGTGCACCTCATACTTCCTGACAAATAAATTAGGCAAAGCAAATTTGCACCTTACATTTCTTTTTAAAATAATATTTGACAGTCCTTGCAATATTAAAAAAATGAATTGCTCTTATAGTTGGCAAGGAAAATGGTTCATATAAATGTTGCATCTAAAAGAAAAGATTGATTCCTTTTGGCAATGCAGGCATATTTTGTTGTACAAGATGAATATATTATCTCACTGCCCTGGATCAGACAATGTTAAAATCAAGTCCTACTATGGGAGTAATAGCTTTGAAATAGTCCAGTGTTGATTTTGCAATTTGTGGCTTGATTTTGGTGGGCAAAGCATTTCCCCAGCTCATTTTCTTGATGTGTCAACATCTAAGGGAGAAAAAAAGTTTAATTGTCAAAATCTGAACAGAAAGACTAAAGCAGCCATCAAACCTGAAAAAAGATGTGAATTTCAGCAATATGATACTAACTGGATGTCAGCTTTCACCTACAAATCAAGGTATCATCAGTCTGATTTTTCTTTGCTTTTGAGTATATGAGTATACCCAAAAGCATAGTATTTGACTATATGAGTATATAGACTGAGAGCACAATCCTGAGTGCTCACTGGGCCAACGCTGCTCACTGTTGCTCACTAGTCTGTTAACTGGGAAGACTAGTATCATAAAAGAGCTGTAAGGCACTTTTGTACCACCAGAATAAGGGTAGCCAAGCTCAATGAGGTGGGTCAGACCTACTTGGCCAGCATGCACTCTGGCACGCAAGCCGAAGGTGAAACTTCACACAATCCATGCAGCTCTACTTTGTACTGACTGTATAGAGTTTCTCCGTCTTTGGATGCAGAGAATGTAATCAATCTGATTTCAGTGTAGACCATCTAGTGATGTCCACAAGTATAGCTTGTGTTGTTGGAAAAGTATGTTTGCTAAAACCAGCACGTTCTCTTGACAGAAATGGATGAGCCTTTGCCCTGCCTCATTTTGCACTCCAAAGCCAAACTTCCATGTTATTCCTTCTACCTCTTGACTTCCTACTTAACAGTTCCAATCTCCTATAAGAAAAAGCACATCTTTCTTGGTGTTGATTCTATCAGGTGTGGTAGCTCTTCAATGTACTGATTAACTTCCTCCTCTTTGGCATCAGTGATTGGAGAACACACCTGAATTATTGTGATGTTGAAAGATTTGCTTTGAAATTGAACTGAGAAAATTCTGTCATTTTTGAGTTTATATCCTAATACTGCTTTTCCCACTCTTTTATTCACTTTGAAGGCTACTCCTTTTCTTCTCTGGTATTCTTGTCCACAGTAATAAACAAAATGGTCCTCTGAATTTAATTTGCCCATTGCAGTCCATTTTAGTTCACTAATTCCCAAGTTGTAATGTTCATATCTTGCCATCTCCTGTTTGACCATGTCCAACTTGCCTTGATTTATAGATCTGACATTCCAAGTTCCTAGGCAGAGTTGCTCTTTACAGCATCAGATTTTCCTTTCATCAGACATACAAGTATGTAGATCTGGGCATCCTTTCGGCTTTGGCCCAGTTCCTTCATTCTTTCTGGAGCTACTTGTAATTGCCCTCTGCTTTTCCCCAGTTGCATATTGGACACCTTGCAACCTGAAGAGTTCATCTTCTATCTTTTGATAGAAGTTCATCTTTTAACCTTTTGATACTGAAGTCCACAAGATTTTCTTGGAAAGATACTGGAGTTGTTGCCATTTCCTTCTCCAGTGGAACCCCCAAATCCAGAGCAACCACAGGCGCATGTAAGAGACATTACATGCACCCACAGTAACTGAACCTCCTAGTGAAAACCTATGGGAAATTCATATTGCAACCCAGAGTAAATTGTTCTTATAGCGGAGCAAGGACTCCCTGTAGTTACCCTGGATTTTGCCCTTAATCTGAATTTTCACAGTCTAAAAATCTGCAGAAAGAACACCAGCAGAAGCCACTATAAAAGCCATTACTGGTGTGAGGACAGCCAGTTACTCTTCCCCTGCTAAATAAAAGAGGAAGACTCACTTGAAAAGTGCCTCTTGCTCAGATCACAGGGACAGGAGGACCAGGCTAGGTCAGTGGAAATTCTAGGGAAAGATGACAGTGGCTCTTGGTGGCATCCATGTTTGTCATCCCTTCTCCCTACCATACACCTGTGCCATTCAGATTTACACATGTAAAAGAGCTAGTGTAGGTCTGAGAAGACCCATTGAGGACCAGGCAGCCAATTGGGAGGTAGGTAACATAAGAACCTGCTCTGGATCAGGGAAAAGTTCCACCTAGTCCACCTGCCTATATCTCACAGTGGCCCACCAGACTCCTCAAGGCGCACAAAGACAACCAGACACCTCCATCTAGGTGCCTCCCCTGCCCCTTGCATTTTGAGGCTGACTACATCTAAGTGACCTAACTTACCACTCCTGTGCTATCTGGTCCCTAGTTGTTTTATATCATGCAGCACAGACTGTGACAGCAGCAGTGCATGACTGGGCCAGTCTATCTGGTAATACTCTGGATTGGACAGTCCATCTGGTAATGCTCTCCAATAGTCATGTGACTCTGAATCCCAAGAAATAGCAGGGTTCCTGGAACACTGGCATTACTTATTCATTATATTTTTATCCTGACATTCTTCAGTAAATTCAAGATGGACTATTACATAAGTTTCTCATGTGGTCTCCCAACCAACCATTAACCAGATGCTGGTCTGCTTAATGTTTCAGCAAGCATGTGACACATAAACACAGCATGTGCGTTCAGACAATGCCCAGGATCCTATACTGATGTGCATAAAACACATCCAGAATGGAATACTATCACTGAAAACGTTATCTGTTTTTTTTTTCAAAAGTCCAGTCTTCTTTGCAAGTAGGTTAGATACTCAAAGCAATCTCTAGATGCTGCTGGATATATATATTTACAGATGGAGCAATAGGATAAAATGGAGCACATCTGTCACATTGCAGCTTGTGACCAATCAATCCATCACAGACCTAAAAAAAAAAGCAGGCCTCCGTCAGTCTTGAAAAACTATGGTATCGTGCTCGGCACTGCATACGCTGCATGTGAAGCATGAAAGCCTGGGTTAGATTGTTATGGAGGATAGGCTATTACCCAAGCAGCAAATCCCCCCTCTCCACGCCACTGAATTAGTCCAATGGAAAGGCAGAGCTGATATGATTGGATCCAGCTGGCGTCACAGAACTGGGCTAAGGACAGGAGCTCACCCTGACTCAACCATCTTTATTATAAAGCTATCAAAATGTACCCACATTCCAGGAGTACAATACCCTCCGTACTCCATCCCCCCATTGTGCAACACCCTCCTATGCGCCTCCAAACCCCCTATGTGCAACATCCCCCCCTCTGCAAACTGCTGGATGTTAATCAACCTCCAGTGTTAGGTATAGGACAAAAACACGTTGCACCCTTTTTCAACCCCTTACGGGTTAAATTTCTCAACACAGGTTTTTGGTGGGTGTTGATGAACAGAAGGAAGAGTGTTGATGTAACACCCTCTCCAGATTTCATGCTTCTAGGTTCAGGAGTTGGGGCAGAGTGTCGCTCAGTCAGGGATTCTTCATTGGAAAGTATAGGGAGGAAAACGCGTTGCACCCCTTTTCACCCCCTTCTGGTTGGAATTTCTAAAAACCGGTTCTTAGTGCACCCCTCTGTCCCGGAAGGAACACCCTCCCCAAATTTCACGCTTCTTGCCCCAGCGGTTTTGGCTGAGTGTTGGTGAGTGAATGAGTTAATCAATCAGTGACTTTTCATTTTTATATATACAGACTAGTGGAATTTACCCATTGTTGACTAAAATTTCAAGAATATTTGTGATCATGGCTGGGGACCACCAAGCACTATCACCACAAGCAATAAGCATCTGGGTCCATATGCCAGTGTACTGGGGATGCTCAGACTGCTGGTAAATTAGTTCTGGAGGCGAGAGGGTGCTGAAATGGTTGGGGGGTAGGAACTGGGCAGCAATGGGGGGACAGGGAGGGGGGAGTATCAGGACTGAGAAGGCAACCATATCAGCAACAGTGTAGCATACAGATATACTAGACCCCTCCAAGCCTCAATCCCCACCCTGATCCTCAAGGATGTATGTGAAAGTTATAGTTGGCAAAGATCCAAGTACACTCAATAGGCCAGCACAGGCTTACTTTAGGAGAGGAAATAAATGTTTCCTTGCCCCAAGGAAGCCTTGGAGTTTGAAACTTCCCAAGGTATTCATGTTGAGTAGGATTAGGCTGACTGTCATTGCCTGTAAAATACATCTGCACCCATGGATTTGATTGCTAGAATAATTAATGGAAGCAAAACAGTAACTAGTGCTATTTTACAAATGCTTGCACATTTTCATGAGCACTCACACAGAGCTGGAATATGTTCTGCAGCAATTTTCAGGAGTTTACTTGCTAGGAGGTTCCATAAGCTCTTGCACAGGTGGAAGAGCACCTTTGCTCCATTTTTCTCATGCAACAGTTGTGCAAGGTGTAGCCAGAGCCGTAACCACTGATTGCTTCCATGTGTGAAAGGGCACTATTGGCTTCCACCCTATATATTTTGAATGTGTTCAATATATCCCTCTTTAAAATATGTGCATTCTTCTTTAAAATATATGTTCCTTTTAAAGGAGCAGTTCACTGAGCCAAAATTGAGCAAGGTGGGTGAGCAAGTAATTTCCTGTGTGTCTTTTGAGTCAGGTAGGGTGGCCATATGTCCCAAAAAACAGGGACATTCCTGATTTTGGGGGGTTGTGTCCACATACTGGCAAACATGACAGAGAAACCTGACCTAATTTTGTGGAAGAGAATTATACCCTACAGGAGGGCAGCATTACATCACATTGCTCTTCCATATGTGTAGGGTAGCCCAGAGTCTATACTTTTGGCTCCTCCTCTTATCCAGCTTACTGCGCTTTCTGAGGTGAATATATGAGCACAAGCAATACTGAAACTAACAAGGCCATGGCTGCCTTCAACAGATACCTCTGACCTTGAGTTCTATAAATTAGAGAACAGAGTAGGCCTGTTCTTACTCTTTTAATCAGACATAATTTTGACAAACTGCTTCCATACACTTGTTAATGCTTTTCTAAGCTACTCCACATCATTTCAGCACGGGCTTCTTTATATGAAAGCTTTATTGTACTGTGTTAACCTATCTGCCACTTTCCCGCTTTCTTCATTCTCCACAGGCTGACTGTGAGTTTCTGTGTGAAAAGCCCACCTGCAGAAAACCTTGGAACTACTTGGAGGTGGGCTGAGTCCAGCAAAACTCTTGCATTAAAATCACTTGTACATGGCTACAAAGACAGACTTCATTTCAATTTCATTTCCTTTGACAACTGCTAAAGGCATAGTCCCCAAAGAATAAAATAATTCACTGTGGTTTGCCCCAAGACTGCATTAATTTAATTTCCATGCCCCAAAATAAAGGTACTCAGGATTGTGATTGGTATTATTTGAGAAAATATTCCAAATGGATCAGATAGGTGGGCACAACTGTAGGAATTTATAAAGCACTGATTACAGGTAGATGGTATTGAGGTCATGCCCATGGTGTTCTCTTTTTATATGAGTGTCCTCATGTGTCCTCTTTTTTCCAAGATATGTCTTGAATTTAGCCTTCTGTCCTGGGAAAACTTCAAAGTCCTCCGTTAAGTAGAGGAGACCACTAAGTGGGCAGTATTCAGCCTTCTTGTAATTAAAAAATTGCATGTAATACATTATATGTAAAAGTTTTAAATTTAATAATAAGCATATAGTGTTTAAATTAAGCACATGAAAGCAATATATATTAGTGGTTTTAGCTTTTTTGTCATGTCCTACATTTTTCTTTAGGATCCTACATTTTGGGGAGGTCTTGTCCTCTTTTTTTGGTTATGTCATACGGTCATCCTGTTCATGTCCAATGTCTATTTTGTTGTGAAAGTCAAGCAGAAACAAATACCAGTTCTTATTTTTTATTTCTCAAATATGAAAACACTAATCACAAGGCTATGCTTTAGGAATACATACCAATCCCATTTGGGTGACCAGATGACCGGAAAAACCCGGATTTGTCTGGATTTTTAGCCTCCTGTCCGGATGTCCTACATTTTGGCATCATTGCCCTACATTTTGGCTTCATTTTGAAACTTTCTGATAGTGCACAGTACCCCATCATGCCATATGTCGTTGGATTTGTATTGAATCCAATGCAAAAATCAGTTTGGAGATATCTCCTTCCTATCAAACGTTATGGTCAAAAAACTGAAAAACAAAAACAAAAAAAATACATTTTTTGCCAATATTTTTCAGCGGGTAGGAATTTTGGCCTTGGGATTCAGGAATTTTGGGTTTGGCATCTGGTCACCCTGCATTTAGAAGGAATCTGTAGGTATTGTCATATTGTCAGTTGTCATAGATCCATAATTGCACTATTCAGTTGCTTGATCAATAAGGGCAGTGGCGGGATTCAAATAAATTAACAACAGGTTCTATGTTCCATTTTGGAATTTTGCAATGGTGTGCAATACCTAACCATGTCATATGTTTTTGGATTTGTATTGAAGAGCAGACTCCAATGCAAAAATCGGTTTTGAAATATCTCCTTCCTATCAAAAGTTATGGCCAAACAACAAAAAATAAAAAAAAATATGCATTGAGCTCTATGGGAAAGTGAAAGTGCCTGATATCATGGCTTTACTTGTGAATAGGCAAGTGTTTCCATTTTCTGCTGGAAAGGCCAGGCTGAGGGGAGTCCAAGACTTTGTCCTCTTTTTGAGGTTTGGGCATCTGGTCACCCTGCCTGTAAACAACTTATTTTTCAATGTATTTTTGGATTAATCTCTATTTTGGCTTGGTTTTCCCAAATGCAAGAAGAGTGTAATAAACAGCTCATAGTTTTCATGTGGTTCTCATGTTTATTATAAATAAGCTCAGTTAAATTCATTCATTCATATAAATTTCTTCTCTAATATATTCATTTATGTAAATTTATTCAAATTTTATATGTAAATTAACTTTTCCCAGCCCCCAACGCAGTGTCAGAAAGATGATGCTCTCTCTTGCTAAAATGTTTGCCAACCCCTATGCCAGACCATAGTCTAGCCACCACTTCCCTCTTAACTCCCACCATTTTCCTCCTTTAACTCCCAGCTGGGCAATTATACAGATAAGTTGTACATGCAGCCCTCATTCGATCACATTATTCTTCATCGACCTGGCTGTGTTGGAGAAATATGTGCTAAATGTACTGGAAAACAAGAAAAATAGCATGAGCATTTAGCACAAAAAAACCCATTGGATGGCCAGATATGAGAACTGGTCACGTTTGGTTGTTCTGCGGCTTCTGGTTCTCAGAGGATTGCATCCTAAAATCAAAATTCTGAAGTTGTATGAATAAAATGCCCCTTGCTGCTAATGAAAACCACAGTACAGATATATATCTTTGTCAGACAAATCAGCAATTTGGCAAGCGGACAACTTTTGAATGGATCCTCTTGACAGTGAAATGTAGAACCACAGAAATTGGATTTAACCAACAAAGATGTGAGTGTGTTTATATCTGAACAAATTATCACATTTGAAACACACATTCCATAGATACCTTCTGTGATTCTTGTTAGTGCTATGGCAAAGAACACAGCAATTCCCACATTTCCAACATGGGTCCAGATTTCTCTCGTTCTCTACCTCCCTCATTCAGAAAGAGCATTGCTTCAAATCCTTAAATCACACAAGGCATATTTTTAATATCTTGTACTAAGGATAACCTTTTCAATAGTGCTGGAAATCCCCGTACCCTATCTAGGTGTATCCAGATGGATGGCTTCCATATGAATCGATTTTTCTTCACTGTTTTTCATTTTATTATATCTAGCAAACAATGTATGCTTTTTATAATGAAGGACTTCTCTTAATAACCCTGAATTTATTTTGTTTCCCCCTATTTTTACAAAGCAGATGTGATGAAGTGCATGAGAGCAAGAGGTTTAATAAAACACACTTGTCTTCTCTCAGATCTCACAATAAGCCAGATTAGATAGTGTTCTAATGGTGAAAGTTACATTCTTTCGTCTGATGTTGATAAATGGGCAGAAATGTCATGACATATTCCTCTGTATGTGTGTGTGTGTTTGTGTGTGTGTGTGTGTGTGAGAGAGAGAGAGAGAGAGAATAACAAAATTCAGTTTGCAAACAGAATTTTGCAAAAAAAGATTCTTCAGACCAAAAAAAGATTCTTCAGTCATAAAATGCAGAATTATACAAATATTCTATCTAATCTATCTCTCAGTCTATCTACCTACCTACCACTTTTCAACTAAAAAGTTCACAAAGTGGTTTACAAAGAAAATGAAAAAATTAATGGATAATGTGGATAATGGGTCCCTGTTCCAAAAGAGCTCACAATCTAAAATATACTGAATTAACATGGACACAAAAGTATCAAGGATGAAACTTTTGTACAGTCACTTTGAAATTATCTTTATAAAGTTATTCACTGTGATGGCTGCCCAAGAACTGGGCAGTGACCAAATTAATTTCACCTCCCTTGAAGATAAAAATTTTATTATTTTAATTGTTGTCCTTTAATTATTATCAAATTATTACGGTAATTATTATTATTGCCCTTTAATTATTACTGCCCTTTAATTATTTTCCCAAATCTACAGTTCCACTTGAGCTGGGCATAGTTAAACCACCTGGTACCTGAACGCACAGAATTTTTAACACTGTCCCATTTTAACATTCCCTCTTGGTGCTATATTTCAGAAGTGCATTTCTAAGGCTGACTGATCTCTTCTCTAGCCACAGAAGGCCTTCTGGAGGTCTTAGCATCTAATCTATGTGAAACCTGGAGGCCTGCTGCTCTCACCACGTTTTTACCTCAGGTTCATCATTGCACCACTTGGGTCCACAAGTTGGTACTTCCACAAGGCATGGTACCCAGGGATGAAATGTGTGGCATGGAGCTCTTCCAGTCTGTGTCAGCAAAATAGCCAGCACAGACTGAGAAGACCCATTGTGGAGCTTGCAGCCTTACCTGGTGGTAGGGGATAAATGTCCCCTTTCCTGAGGAAACGCCAGCAGTGGCCATGGCATCCATAGGATGCAGCAGTTGCCATTTCAACACCATTGCTCATCGGGGTACTGGGCAGTTTAGAATTGAGTAGCCCATCTGGAATTGTTGCACTCTGTTCACTCATGCTTTGCTGGGTTCACTCAATATCAGCTTCCATCTTCAGTCCTCCTGTACTTTGTCCATACTCAAGCCATCACATTTACTTAATGATATAAGCATGACTTTTTTTGGGAACAGTGGTATAGCAGTATGATAACTGCACATATGGTTATTTGTTGGTGCTACTGTTTTCTCTCTGCGGTAGGGTCACCATGTCCCTACCTGATTTTCGGGGATTGTGTTCACAAATTGGTCCTGTCCCAATTTTGTGGAAGATAATTATGGCAACACATAAAAAGTCACACACACAGATAGAAAAAGAGCACCACAGGAAAAAGGAGGAACAAAAAGGGGAGGATCAGTCTACTGTGTTTCCCCCAAACATGAAGTTACTATAGTCACCCCTGGACTAATCCAATTGGGCAAGAGACCCTATTTCAAGTGGGTGTTCCTCTTTTATTTAATAGGGGGAGAGTAACGGGCCCTTCTCACCCCAGCAAAGTCTGTTATAGTGGCGTCCGCTGTACTTTTACATTTTATAGATTGTGAGCCCTTTTGGAACAGAGGCCCATTAACCATTAATTGTTTCACTGTCTTTGTGAACTTTTTAGTTGAAAAGCAGTGTATAAATACTGTAGATAGATAGATAGATAGATAGATAGATAGATAGATAGATAGATAGATAGATAGATAGATAGATAGATAGATAGATAGATAGATAGATAGATAGATAGATAGATAGATAGATAGTGTGAAAGAAAGGAATGCTTTGATTTTACTTGTGACTGCAAGTAGAAGAGCAACAACTGGCTAGAACTAGAAGAAATCCATTTGGAAGCATCCATTATAGTCTATTTTAATATAGTACTGTGCTTGAGAAGTGAAGCAAGCCCCAACTCAATCAGAATGCCTTCGGTCTGACAATCTGTGCATGTACTTCATATGGTTGGTTTCAGGGATCAGTATCACAAGGTCCCCTCTGTCAATCTGTGTTGGTCTGCACAGTTAAGACTCAGAAAAGGAGGACACTGCCCTCATCTTCTGAGCCTTATTTAAGCCTCTTCTGATCTCTTCTCATCTTATCTCTTTAAAATATTTATATATTATTGTGTGTAGCTTACCTTTCCTTATAAAGCAAGCACAAAGTGGCAGAACCAAAACAAAACAGCACAAAAAGGCGTGCAATTAAAAATTTGCCTATAACTACAGCAGCCTAAAAAAAGATTAGAAGTCTCTCGGCAAGCACAAATCTCATCACTGAAAGCCTCCAATATCATCTTCAACTGTTGCCCAAAAATCCATCCCTGTTGCCAGGGATGGAATTCCACAAATGTGTCCCATCACTGAGAAGGCCCCATCTCAGTTGTAATTTAACATCTCAGTTTAACATCTCTATTAAAGGTGGGCCTTTGTAAAGCAGGTCCTCTACAACCAATGGGCAGGTTCATGTGGAGATAAGCAGCCTTAAGCAATTGCTATAGGCTGCAATCCTAAAGACACTTTCCTAGGAGTAAGACCCATTGAACACTTCCAGGAAAGTGTCTTTAGGATTGGGACTTACTTTTCAGTAGACATGCTCAGTATTGTGGTGTAAGGTGCTCAGAGAGACTGATTAGGGCCATAAAAATCAAAATAAGCACTTGGAATTGAGCGTAGAAGTAAATTAGCAGCCTGGATTTTTAGAAGATATAAGATGTAAGATGGCTTCCATCTCTTCTTGGCTTCCACCTCATTTCTGGATGTTGAATGCTACACAAATTGCAGCTTCCAAACCATCAAAGGCATTCCCATGTAGTGCACTGCAAGTAATCAAGCTTGGATGTAAAAAAAACCCCAAAAACTATGAGGTCTTCAAATGGAATCACATTTGGAACACTAACCAGAAATGGTCAAAGGAACGCATGGCTGCAGCTGACACCTGAATCCCAGAACAGTTGTGGAACCTAAAAATGATCCATGATACATGTCCCAAATCCCACTCCACAGGATCTCTGCCTTATCTGGATTAAGTTTCAGCTCATTCATCTGGACCAAAATGACTTCACTCCAAGTGAATGGGCTGCTGAAATGGAATCCAGTAGAATATGTGTCCATAGGAAGCTGATCTTTCCAAGGTCATCTTCTGCAAGGGCCTCTAAAACATGGAGCATCAGTATCCTGTCAAATGAAAACCCTGTTTGTGTGATTTCTCCTCACTCTTTTTGGAAAAAGAAGATCATGTGAACTATGTACCTATTCAGGAGCTTTGATGGAAGGCCCACTCAACTCTGTACACTGTGTTGGAAACTCTATACCAGTGTTGGAACAGTACCATATGTACTCGAATATAAGCTGAGTTTTTTGGGCCCAAAAAATGGGCCCCAAAAGCCCCCTCCGCATATACTCGGGTGAACTAAAAAGTGCGAGATCAGACCCCATTATATGATATACCGTTGGATTTGTATTGAAGAGCGCAATCCAATGCAAAAATCAGTTTTGAGATATCTCCTTCCTATCAAAGGTTATGGCCAAAAAACCAAAAAAACAAAAACTGTAAAAATAAAAAAAATTGGCAATTTTTTTTAAGCAGGTAGGAATTTTGGCCTTGGGATTCAGGAATTTTGGGTTTGGCATCTGGTCACCTTGTCCTATGCATGTCTACTCTGAAGTAAGCCCCCTAAGTTCAATTAGGCTTACTCCCAGGAAAGTGTGCTTAGGATTGCAGCCTATTAGTTCCAAGAAGGCTACAAGGAAAAGGACCAGTACCAGTACCTGTTGCATTTCCCACCCTAGGCTTATACTCAAGTCAATAAGTTTTCCCAGTTTTCTGTGGTAAAATTAGGTGCCTTGGCTTATACTCAGGTCGGCTTATACTCGAGTATATACGGTACTCATCATGCTCATCTTCCAGCATGGCTTTTCACCACTATCTTGCCTGAATGAGTGCATTGGAGCATCATCTTCAAGGGACTGAACAAGGAAAATTTGTGAAACATACTTCAAAAGAAGGGGCTTATTTTCCTTCTATTCCCTCAGTATTTCCATTAAATCAAAAAGCAATGACATCACAACAAAGCCAGGTTGCCAAGATATATTATATGTATATGCATGGTTCTTGCATGGTTACATTTTCTGCAAATTATAGCTGTCGGAATATAAATCAGAATAATTGTTTAAATCAGAGTGACTGTTGAAACAGATTTACAGAGATCAAATCAAAAATGTAATAATTCTTGTGGTCTCTCACTAATGCTCAGAGCACCAAATATTTCTAAAAATTTGGGTTGTCAGTTATATATAGTGTTTACATTAACATGCTGGTTGAACAGAGAAAATATATATTTTAAGATGAAAATGTGAATCCGGGGTTACAAGTATGTTTCTGAAACAGCTAAGTCATCTTGTTTCAAGTAAAACCAGATGTTTGCTTAAAGTGAAAGCCCATCATGTCTTTTAATTGCTTTCGTTGGTTAGGCCACCAGGAATATCCATATGTGCACACAATGATCCAATTAAAATCAAAGACCTCACAATATAGAACACAATCAACAACTGAATGACCACCGTTAAGATACGCAGTGCATTGATCTGGATTCTACCATGTAGCATGGCTAATTTTCTTATAGCAAATCAAACAGGGCAAGGCAAGGCAGCTTGTGAGGGCAATCATCTCACCTTCATATCTGTTTTCTGCTCAGTGCATGCAAAAGAAGGGGAAAATTAACAAACATATTTCTTGACACTCTGCAGCTGTGATCCAGTGGTTGTTCAGAGGATTTGGCTGCCAGTCTTTATTTTGAGAGTGGCACATAATATGCACAAGGGACTAGCTTTGAAACTAAATTCTTTAGTAAATGGTACTGTTGGTGCTTTCTTTGCCTTGACAAATTATAACCTGTTGCAATCGTATAATAATCCTTTATAATATAATATCATGGCTTAGAAAGTCTCTAGAGACTAGCCTGGTGTTGATTCAATAGCTCTGGTAATTTCCCAGCAGGTTTTGCAGAAAAAAAGGTGAGAACCTCCCACCTATGAGAAACCTGCCAAAATGTGATCAGCAAGAAATAGCAGAATTTTTCAAACCAGTGGCAGAAGTCTGGAGCATTTGTTGGCACTGGAGCTAGGCAATGATTGGTGAGACTGCTGTTTCTCTAGCGGCACTGTCTGCCAGCTTGAGTCAAGGTGCTGCTGTGTTGATCTTCAAAGCTCTACATGGGTTAAAGCCCATGATTCTGAGGTCGTATACTGCACTAGTAGTATACTGCAGTATACTGCAGTATCACCAGTAGTATACTGGAAGTGCTAGGGGGGTATATTTCCCGTCATGGCAGAGTGGTGCTATTCTGCTATCTCCATGGTAATGCTGTTGTGACAGCATTACCAGCTACACATGGCAAATGCTGCAAAATCTGCCTTTCTGCGCACCCTAATTCCCATATGTCACTCCATTTATGGTGCTGTTTGCCAGGTGAGGTCCATACATGCATGAAGGAGGGTGAAGGCACAGAGGTAGGCTTGATGCTGTGGCATTCCAGAGGGGGGGGGCCCTAGGGCCTGGGCCCCAAGTTCCACCCTCAGGGGAGTGACACACTGGGGGTGACAAAAAATCATTACATTGCTAAAACAGTTAAAATTTTTCTGAATAAATCATGTCATATCATCCACTCATTTGATTCATATTTTCCAGCAGAACCCAATGCAAAAAACAGCTTTGAAATATTTCCTTCCTATCAAACATTATGGCCAAAAAA
Source organism: Cryptoblepharus egeriae (assembly GCA_030015325.1). Lineage (NCBI taxonomy): Eukaryota > Metazoa > Chordata > Lepidosauria > Squamata > Scincidae > Cryptoblepharus > Cryptoblepharus egeriae. The sequence goes on from JAREYC010000001.1 coordinate 132,087,029, forward strand.
CTAAAAATGGAAAGTGAGAGTGAGCTGTATTGCACCTTTACTCCTGAGTAGACAAATATGCCTTAGGACAAAATCCAGAGTAACTATGGGGAGTCCTTGCTCCGGTGTAAGAAGAATTTACTCTGGATTCCAATATGAATTTCCCATAGGTTTTCACTAGGAGGTGCAGTAAATACGGGTGCACGTAATGTCTCATGTGCTACCGTAGTTACTCTGGATTTGGGGGTTAGTGTGTTGGAAAGGACAGTCTGAGATGAATCCAATGGTTCTGATCCAATAAACGCAGCCCGCACAAATCAACCCAGAAGGAAGTTCATGATAATTGCATTGAGTCCTATAGAAAGTGGGTCAACATGGTGGGAACTTTAGGGGAAAGCGATCATGAGCTGCTGGAATTTAGAATAATGTGGGAAATAAAAAGAGTGCAGAGTGAAACTTATACATTGGATTTCAGGAAAGCTGATTTCAACAGGCTTAGAGGAGTCATAGGCGGGATCCCATGGGTTGATGATCTAATGGGGAAAGGGGCCCAAGATGGGTGGGAGCTTCTTAAGAGGCAGCTTCTACAAGCACAGTCAGAAACAATTCCCATGAGAAGGAAAGGAGGGAAAAACTGAAAAAACCAGGTTGGCTCCACAAGCAACTTGGGGATCAGCTGAAGTTAAAGAAAGAGAAGTATAGGGAGTGGAAGACTGGAAAGATCACCAGGGAGAAGTACAGGCAGATATCCCGGTCTTGTAGGGAAAGGGTCAGGAATGCTAAAGCTCAGTATGAGCTGAGGCTGGCCAGAGGAGTCAAGGATAACAAAAAGAGTTTCTTTAGATATGCCCAAAGGAACAGGAGGAGAGACAAGGGGGTGGGGCTGCTCCTGGACAAAGATGGACAGCAGGTGTCTGGAAACCAGGAGAAGGTGGAGCTGCTCAACTCCTACTTTGCGTCCGTCTATTCTCGGAAAGAGGGTTGTGCAAATGGGGGTGTGGGATCATTGGCTGATGCGGGGATGTGCTTGCATCCACAAAGAGGTAATGAAAACATGGATGGTTAAGATTGATAGAGAACTGGTTCGAAACCACCTAATTAAATTAAATGAATTTAAGTCATTTGGACCAGATGAGCTGCATCCTCGAGTTCTTAAAGAACTTGCAGATGTCCTTGCAGAGCCTCTGTCAATCATCTTTGAGAAATCCCTGAGGAGTGGAGAAGTGCCACTGGACTGGAAGAGGGCAAATGTAGTCCCAGTTTTTAAGAAGGGGAAAAAAGAAGACCCAGGAAATTATAGATCAGTCAGTTTGACTTCAATCCCGGGCAAGATATTAGAACAAATCATAAAACACACAATTTGTGCATATCTAGACAAGAACTCGGTGATCAAAACAACCCAGCATGGATTTACCAAGAATAAATCTTGCCAGACAAATCTGATCTTTTTTGATCGGGTTACGAGCTTACTGGACAGTGGCAATGCTGTGGATGTCATTTATCTTGACTTCAGCAAAGCATTTGACAAGGTCCCACATGACATTTTAATTGGGAAGTTGGAAAAATATGGGCTAGATGGGGCAATTGTTAGGTGGATCTGCAACTGGCTCAACGACTGCACACAAAGGTTTTTAGTAAATGGTTCTGTGTCAACCTGGAGGTCGGTTTCAAGGGGGGTACCCCAAGGCTCTGTCTTGGGACCGGTTCTCTTTACCATTTTCATTAATGACTTAGAGGAAGGGATACGGGGGAGCCTGATCAAATTTGTGGATGACACCAAACTGGGAGGAGTAGCAAACACAACAGAAGGCAGGGGAAATCTCCAGGAGGATCTGGATAAACTAGAATCCTGGGCTGTAACAAACAGAATGAATTTCAACAGAGAGAAGTACAAGGTTCTGCACTTAGGAAATAAAAACCAAAAATACAGGTATAAAATGGGGGATACTTGGCTTGGCAGCACAACATGTGAGCGGGATCTTGGAGTCGCCGTGGATCACAAGCTGAACATGAGTCAGCAGTGTGATGTGTCTGCAAAGAAAGCAAATGCCATTTTAGGCTGCATTAAAAGAACTGGAGCTTCCAAGTCACGAGAAGTTCTAGTTCCTCTTTATTCAGCATTGGTGAGACCTCACCTTGAGTACTGTGTTCAGTTCTGGGCACCTCACTTTAAGAAAGATGCAGCCAAACTGGAGCAAGTCCAGAGGAGAGTGACAAGAATGATCAGTGGGAGGGAAACCCTACGAGGAAAGGTTGGGGGATCTTGGGATGTTCAGCCTGGAGAAGAGGAGGCTAAGAGGAGACATGATTGCCCTCTTCAGATACCTGAAGGGCTGTCATAGGGAGGAAGGGGCTCATTTGTTCATAGCTGCTTCTGAAAGCAGAACTAGAACCAATGGGTACAAACTGCAAGAGAGGAGATTCTGGTTGGATATCCAGAAAAACTTCCTGACAGTTAGGGCGGTTTGGCAGTGGAAGAGATTGCCAAGGGAGGTGGTGGACTCTCCCTCACTGGGGATCTTCAAGCAGAGGCTCGACGAGCACCTGTCGGGGATGCTCTAGGGGGATTTCCTGCTGCAGGCAGGGAGTTGGACTAGGTGACCTACTAGGTCCCTTCCAACTCTATGATTCTATGATTCTATGGGACTGAACTACACAGCTGTGTTTACTTGAGAATAAGCACATTTCTTGGCTTGTGTTCAGGTCAGGCACTTAGGAATGCAAGGCCACCAGATTGGTCACGATCCAATGAAAGTGGAGTGCAACAAGTACTACAAGCAGCAGCCTCAACCCCGCAAAAAAGAATAAAACAGAGGCTTACACACTTTCTAAAACACTTTCCTGAGAGCAAGACACATTGAACACAATGGGGCTTACTTCTGAGTAGACCTGGTTAGGATTGTACTATCTATTGGTAAGGTGATTTTAAAATATGAAAATATTACTATCTAATCAATTGTATTAACACTGATAAGATGTCAAAAAATTTGTGGGCCCTGGTTGCCAAATGACCTAGGTATGCCACTGGTGTGATGTGATGACACAGTGCACATTATTTTCTGTGCCAGCCTGCCCCCCTCCCAGCTACACTACTGGAGATCACTTCCTCACTTGACCTATCCTCTGAGATCTTTTGAATCATCCTGCTAAGGTGGATAAAGGGGGAGAGCCCTCCCTGTAGTGTAAATTCCCCTTTTGAACTGTGAACCGCACCCTCCCTCTCAGTGTACTGATGATGGAGGTTGAAGAGCTTTTAGGTGCACTCCATTTTTTTGTTATACTATTATTACAATATCAATATTAGATGAATTTGCAGCTATTGTTGTTATGTATTTTACTGCATTATAATTTTAATCTTGAAGACCACTTTGGTCACATTTTATTTTAAAAGTGAGCTCAGTGTTGGAACATATATGTAAATGCTTGTAAATATAAAATATATTAAACTGGGCCTACTGCATGAGCATTCATATAACCCATTGACAACAAAACTAGTGTAAGCTTAGTAATATATGATGTCACCCAATGTAACTGGAGGAACTAGGACAAAATTTGCATTGACTCGCCACTGGCACTTCACCCACCCTCCATAAGTAAGTAAGTAAATCAAAGTGATAAACCTTCTAATCGATAGGAACCCTTGAAGAAGATAGCACTATTATCCCTGGGGTAACTTGGTTCGTTGCTCAGTAAATAAGTAAATTGGATTTGTATTGAAGAGCAGAATCCAATGCAAAAGTCAGTTTTGAGATATCACCTTCCTATCAAAAGTTATAGTCAAAAAACCAAAAAACAAAAAGAATCACTTTTGGCATTTTTTTAAGCAGGTAGGAATTTTGGCCCTGAGGTTCAGGAATTTTCTGGTCACTGTGAGTGTGGGGAGGTCAGTGTGTACCTGCCTAACCCCAGGAGTTGGACAGAAATGCCTTATGGAACTTTTGTGACACCCCCAGGTTAGCACAGGATTTATGCCAGGACATATCCTGGTTTAAGTAGAGGTTAGGATTGCAGGCTTACTTAAACTTCAAGCTGATAAAGCTGTCATGAATAGCCAGAAGCCATTTACAGGCTGGACCAACCTGAAAACTCCTGCTGGAAGCTTGGAAGAACTTTCCTGATACCAGATGTGATGACCATACCATAAAGGATTCCACCTGGGAGAGAAGAGTTCTAAGAGCTGCCTGTAGAACAATTGCCTATCTCACAGGGTTGTTGTGAGGACACAAAAAAGGGCACATGGAAGGAGCCTCAGAGACTACTGTGGAAATGACATTCCCAGCAGAAAAAAATTCATTCATTCATTCCTTCATTCTTTCTTTCTTACTTACTTATTTACCTACTTACCTACTGGTACTAACTTGGCCATAGTATGAAAAAGATTGAAGACTACATTTAGCTGTTTGTCTGAACAGCCTGGTAAGCCTGACTCATTTCTTCCATTCACCACCCACTGAGATCCTTGTGTAAGGGAATGTCTGGGCCTATACCATTTCTCCCCTCATCTTCATCTTCCAGGATTACCAGTCAAATAAAACAGATGAAGTTAAAACATAACATGCTCAATAGATAACCAATTAGCAGCCTAAAGATAAAAAGTGGAAAAGAAATATTTTTCCTCAGATGTCATCAGAAATAGATGAACCTGAACTCTTCTTATTTATTACTATGCAATTAATTCCCACAGAACTATTTAAGTTGTGGCCTGCACGTAATATATTTGTAATTAAACTACAGTATGATTTATGCAAGTCAGAAAGGAAATGGCTTTAAAAACAGTCAAGTACTGGTATTCATAACCCCAAGGGGGAAAATGCTAGTTAAGTATTGTGTATAGGCTGACAAAATCTTTGACTTCCTTACAATAACTTGAGCACCTCCACTCTATCAGTAATATATGTTTTTTTAACTTGAAAAGTGAGCACACAAGCCATGTGCAAGTTATTCTTCTTATGACACTATAACAATATCAGAAACTAAAATTGATGGTGAGAATAATCAGGGCAGCTGACAGGTTGTGATTATTCTCGCCATCAGTTTTAGTTTCTGATATTGTTATAGTGTCATAAGAAGAATAACTTCTGGATCTACAAGGCATTTTGTATTCACACATGCCTGTCCTAGAGAGAAGGCAGGGTAGGATGCCCTGTCATGCAATTCTAGCCCAACCCAGCATAAAATTATGAAAATTATGAAAATGAGTTGAACAAAAATCGTAATACAGTCCACAATGTGGGACTCTACATACACAGTCCATAATAAAGTCCACAATTGACAAAATTGTGGTAAATGACAAAATACCAAAACAGCAAAAGAAATTTTAAAGCAGAGTAAAAAAGTAATAAGCAGTAAAGCAATAAACAGCAAATGATTTTTAAAAAGCAGCAAGGTATTGACTCTCAGTAATAAAGTACACATTTCATGTCCTGAACAGGTGCATCACCAACAGGTACCTCTCTCATCCAATCCAGAACTGTGGGGACAAACATAAAAAGGACAGACTGTTACAACTGACATGTCTATAATACAGGGTTGCCCCAGGAGGACCTCATGTTTGATGCCACTGGTTCTAATCAAACAGTTGCTCAAGGATGGAAGACTTAAAAGCAAACTGCTGATTTGTTAACACTCAAAAATCAGAAATTATTGAGTGTAAACCACAGTGATTCATATATTGCTACTGGTTTGTGGTCTGTTTTGGATGGAATCCTTTTTTTCCCATTAGAAGACAAAGAACTGGAGACAGAAGGTCCACAGATTCATATTAACAACATGAGGTCTAGGAATATTTCAGCTGGAATTGATTTTGATAGCCTGGATAGCTTGATAACTTGATAGCTTGGAATTGATTTTGATAGCAAAGAACAACATTGAGCTTGAGGATGGAATGGGAAGGGGAGAAACAAAAGCCCATTGAATATGTTGGATAAAAGTCAAATTTAAAGCAGCTTGTCTTAACAGTTACCCAAACAGTCATTATTCAGGATTTCAGTGCATTCCATATTTGAAGAAACAAATGAATTCCTGATTCCTAACTTGGGATTTTAAAGAGCCAACACAACAATGATTAATTATAATAAGCTTACATAAGTAGCTTCCTTACATGCAAAGATTTAGCAGAGACTCTTGCCAACTCTTCCCATGAGAGTTCATATGAACAGGGTAGGTAATCTCCTAATAAATTTTAAATTTTTTTATGAGTACAATAACAACTGCAATCCACAGACTTTCTAAGGGCCCAATCATTTCCCACCAATCCAGCCACAAAAATGAACATGCTATATCCAGTGGGGTGATGGTAAATTGGGAAGCTTCTAAGGAATAGGGGGATTTCCTCTTACTACTCCATATATCTACTGCTCTGCAACAAATAATAAAAACAATCAGACAGAAGCACAAAATAATCGAGAATGAAACTAATATTCTGATGTTGCCACTCAGAGCATTTTATGCCAAGCCAATGAGGGCATCAGAACAAAAGCCAGCAAGCAACTGCAGTTCATATGAGTTCACCCTCCTCTCCACCACCTGCATCAAAGAAAGCATGAGCCAGCGCCTCCACACTGACCTGCACTCACATGGAGATCCTGAACGAGAGAAGTGGCATCTTCTCACAAGGAGACATCAGTGAGAAAACTCCCGCTCACACGACCTTCAGTGGAGGATTGGGGCACCTTCCCAGTCTTTAATATGTAAGGGATGGTTGCCAAAAATGTTGACGCTTGACAGTGCTCTTCACAATGTTCCTGTTGTTTTCTGTTTGAAGCACACACTACCAGGGAGTTAGAAAGAAACTTCTTACAAGAACTGTTTTTAATCTGTCCCAAAATCTAAACTTCTTATAATGAGACAGATGGGACAGAAACTGTCGTGCTATAATACAGTCCATGTAGAAGTAAAAACAATCTATTTATACAGACCCCAAGAGTTATATATAAACATCAGGTGATTCTTGTGACTGCTATATCCGACATACTCCTAATGCATACTTTTTAATGAACATTTGCAGGGATGTAAAATATTCCTGGAAAAATATTGCTACAGGTTGTCTTTTAAGCTATGCCTGATCAGGCCTGGGATTTGACAGAAGAATGACAATGTTCCCTAATGGTCAGGAGATGTTTCCTCCTTTCTTTTTAGTGGGTGATAAAATTGTTAAGAGATTGTCTCTGGGCGCATAGATCTTTTTGGAATTTTTGAATCTGGACTGCTGAAAGCCTTCTGAGATTGGAGGAGTGAGAGCGCTTATGTAAGGTGGGTGTATGGAAAAAAATGAAAGAGTTACAATTTGGGGAATAGAGAATGAAGGGAACCAAGGAACCCCTAGACCAGTAGGCTGCCTAGCTGGCTTGATATACTATTTATCAGTGCTCTTTTTGTCTTTTTGCAAACCTACCAACCTCCACCCTGCCTCTGGTGTTCTTTGATTTGAAAACCAAACCAAGAAACACTATATAGTACTGCAATTTCTCATCCCACTGACAACATAAGTCTATGCCTGTCTACTCAGAAGCAAGTCATATATATTGAAGGGGTTTCAAGAACACATGCTTAGAATTTCAGCCTCATTATCATTTCAAGTTTACAATTTAGCAAAAGATCCAGGAAGGGATCAAGCTACTGGTCTATGAGTTGCTTAACTTCCCCACCCAGGATTACTCAGGGAAATGGGGGTATAGACAATATAATCATAGAACCATTGAATTAGCCAGCAATTTGTTCTTCTATGCTTTTCTGACATATTTACCTCATCAGCCCTGTCACTAAAGTCTATTCATGCAAGATTGTGAGTCTCAGCATGCAAAATACATTTTCACTTTTGTTCTAAGCACAAGTACTGTATAACTGTTTTTTCCTTAAACTGTATTCATTCCAATAAAGGTATTAAATGCATTACAGCATTTGGGACACTGTACTCTCTCATTATCACCTTGTATATCTCCTGCAAATAAATCATTGTGCATTCCTGGTTGTCTTTGGGACCAAACGCTAATTTGGAAGGGACCTACATCACTTCTGCCGAAATCTATGGGAGCTGGACATGGAAGAGTTGAGACCATAAAGTTTTACCACAAGCATCTGGGCACAATTTTCTTTTAACAAACAGAAATCAGAGTTTGTAGAACATCTGCTGTGGTAACTATGAGGGCTTTATATCAGCCTTTTTTATGCTGTGTTAGCAATAACCACCTACTTTTATATGGAAAGTGTAGTCTTTTCCAGCTGGTGACCTTAGTGAGCTGGACACCTGTCCAATAGTACTTGGACTGAAACTCTCTGCACATTTGAAGCAAGCGAAGGAAGACTTGTCATCAGAGTAACAGCTTTAATTTTGGAACTCGGAAATGACTCGAAAATCTGTTTGTTCCAGGATAACATCATTTTCCGATAAACCTTGGCCTCTCTGTTGGGATTCATTTTGCTCTGCTGCTCCATATTTAGGGGAAATGATTTGGCTTTAAAACAACTTGTATAGCACAGCAGGGAAGGGAACCCCACAGAGATCTTGTCTTCAGTGTCATACGTTTGCTATCCTGTTTCCATACAGGTATACAAGCCAAGACAAATTATCTATGTGCACAGTTCATAAAGTGAAGCATGAAGACTGTAAAAGTGACAGTTGTGAGAAAGAACACTTCTTCTTCTTCTTGTAATAGAAATATGGAAGATTTCTATTTTGTGTATCTTGGTAGCATTACAAACAAAACACCTGGAACGGATGAAGAGATTAAAACCAGAAGAGCAGAAGCCAGACACACCTTTGTAACTATAAAGCCAGCCTGGAGGAACAGACTTCTTTTCCAAACTAAACTGTGGCTATTTAACAGAGGTGTAAAACCTTTCTTTTTATATAGTGCTAAAACTTGGAGACTTATTAAGACTTTACTTTTTAAACCCCAAGCCTTTCTTAAAAACAGCCAAAAAACAAATCAGCACCAAAAAGGAAAAGCAGGGACTGCTTCACCACACATTGAGATGCACAGCTCACATATCCCGTCAATCTTTCACTAAGGAAAACAGGGATTTCACTTGCAATCCTAGACACTTTCTTGGGAGTAAGACCCATTGAACACAATGGGGCTTACAACTGAGTAGACATGGTTAGGCTTGTGCTCTAAATTTTAAAATACCAATTCTCATATCAGAGATTACTGCTCAAGCACTCCACATTGCTGAAGGTTTTGTACATATTTACTTACGCCATGACCTCTTGTCTCCCACTGATCTTTTCATTACAGATATTTATAAAATCCTTCACATATCTGCTTCACTGATCCCTAATTGTACTCACTTCAGTGTAAGCTTTTAATTTCCTTTAAATCATTTTAACCCAAAGCAGTGGGTTCAAACAGAAGAAAACTCCCTCTACTATGGGGGAACAAGATGAGAGCACACAAGGACAGCATTGGATGACTTTAAGTAGCTTTGATTCAGTGAGGTCACTGCTCTACCTAACTGGGTATTCCAAGAGCACTTGGCTCATACCTGCCCTCTGACCCTGTTAGGTAGATCAGAATATCAAATTATTTGGCTCAAGCCAATCTCATAATAGATGAGATCACAAAAAATAAAGATTTGCAAAGTCTACTGTGTATGGCACCATACTGAAAGACATAGAAAAACACCTTTTCATCCTCAGTTTAAATGAATCCACTAGACACAAACAACCAGGGGAGTCACTACGTTTTGCGTCACCCAGTATGGGAAACCTGTGGATCACCCCATGATAGACATCCTCTCACACAGTGGGTGGGTGATCCGTTATTGCCTCACCCCCTCACCATTTTCTTGCCTCTCAACCAGCTGCCCCACTCTGGAGTGAAACAATCTGGGCCCAGGGCACATGACCGGACTTCTGTACATGCACACTGGGCTCAGAGCACTATGGCCGCTGGAGGAGGAGGTGTCAAAATCCTCTAGTGCATCACTCCCTTCAGACACGTCACCTTTGGTCCATACCAGCTTCACCACCCTAGCAATGCCCCTGCCAACTACAGATACCAGTCTTACGTGAAACAGCATACAGAGTACAAAAATATATGTAACTATCCTTGGTCCTTGGTAAGGACCTTGGTAAGGACCAATCAGCTGATAATTGCCAATCAGCAACTAGTATTCAACAGGCCAAATCCAGCCACCAACATCAGGTGGGCTGTGCAGAAGAAACTTAATAATTTCTCTAACAGGTCACTGAAATAGCATGTCAGCAAATGCTGCCTTATGGAACCAGCCGTTACTGGAGTACAGAGCAATCCAAGCTATGCAGGTGATCACACCTGAGCCAGCCAGGGAGAGGACATTGATTGTGGCAAAAATGGCTTAAAAATGGTTTAAGAATGGCAAGCACTGCATGATGCGAGAAAAAGTATTATCAGAAGCCATGAGTGGGGATATGTAGTGATACAGGTGACAAAATAATGGGCTGCTGCTACACTATAAAACAATTAATTTATAAGGGAAACACTGAATCCTTTACATTGCTGATGATAGATGAATTCTGATCCTGTCAGAAGCTAGAAACAGCATATAAAATTAGGAGGTATAATTTCCTACACCTGCAAAATTTCCACTGAAAATCCTATGCCTCTTTTCCTTTGAGGCCATGGATGAATGCCTGTTTTTACTGGATGGGGGTCTGATGGGGTAGAGAGAGTGGGTGGGCAGGCTATATTCATGCTAGAAATGTGTTCAAATAATAGCACTTATTCTATGGCCCCAAAACTGCTGCAATCTTCAGTTTAAACTTACACCTTGGTTACACTGTCTACAAAATCTCCCCCTTTATATCACTTTTAGGCAACGTGTCAACACAAGTAAAATTTAATAACTTGCTCCCTAGCCTGACAATGGTGCATCAGTTGTGTTGCCAATCAGCAACTTGAAACTTTTTCCCCTTGTGAGAAAGCTATTATTCTGTAACCTTCTGGAGGAGGCACCACCACCAAAGTGAGAACCTTCGATGGTGAAAAAAAAGCCATCCAGGGGAGGTGTGAATTTTTATTCTTCAGCAAGTCAGGAGGATTTTGCCAAAACTAATACTCCAAGACCCAGATGTGTTAAGTGATCAGCAATGCTGGAATGTAAAAATCAGGAAACCAAGCAGTGTAGAAGCCTCTTGGAGACTATGCTAAGGAGAAGAATGTCAATTTCATGAAGGATGACTTGGCCATGATATTGGTAGGGGGAGGAAAAATCAAGACCAAAATAACAGTTCAAGAGAGATTGAGGGTGCATTGTCTACTCTAAATCAATTAAGCTGGAGCTTTCAGAATTGGCCTAAGAGGTTCAGTAGAAGAATCAAGGGCTCATTCCAAGTGACCTGGTCACTCAGGCTGCTGGGCAGGTTCACATAGATCTCCTAATATTTGTTACGGCTGCTTTTCAATCTGTCTACAAAACTGCATTCATTTGGGCCCAGTCAACAGTAAAGACCAAGGGAACTTGAAGTCTTTATGGCTTTACTTATATATCAGGTTCATGCACTAGCATCCAGTGACTGCCTCCGAGTTGTGGAATTCTTTCCCCTCTTATCTATCTATCTACAGTATTTATATACTGCTTTTCAACTGATGAACTCAAAGTTCAAAACCTGAGTATATTTCAGGAGTTTTGTAAGGCCTACCAATTTAGACTGACTATTGAGATGTAGAAATAAGAGGGGGAAGTGCAACAATCATCATGATATAATATTTATTGTTTTTATCTGCATTATATCCTTGGACTTTTTGCTTAAATTAATAACTCCAAGCTCATGGGATGTGGCAAGCAATAGATCTAAATGAATCTCTATATATAAAACTAAAGCTTCACTGACTGACTGCCCAGTACACAGTAGGGGTGGTGCCCATTGGTGCCTGACACTACCCTGTACTGTTGCAGGTGCCCAGTAGGGATGCCTGGTGATGCCCAGTGGTACCTGGTGCCCACTGAATAGTGGTGCCCAGTGCCCACTGGTGCCCGGCAAGGATGCCTGGTGCTTATTAGGGATGCCCCAGTGCACACTGCCAAGTGGTGTCCAATGGTGGCCAGTGCCAGCTACAGGTGCCCGCTGATGCCCACTGCATGCTGGTTCCTGCTTCTGCCCGCTGCTGCCTGTTGCCCACAGTGATGCCCGGTAGTACCCAGTGGTGCCCACTGCTCACTGGTACCCAGTAAGGATGCCTGATGCTCAGTAGGGATGCCAACTGCCCACTGTTGCCTGGTGCCCGTTAAGGATGTCCAATCTCCACCACTGCCAGCTGCTACCTGCCACACACCCCGGGTACATTTTGGTGTCCAGTGCCTGTCGGTGGACCAAAAATAATAGAAACTCAGGATGATTCAATCCACAACCCAAAAATATTCATATAAAATAATTACAATATGGTAATATAATACCAAAAAATAAAGAAAATACAAAATATAAAGAAAAATAAAACAATTTAACCTCCTACAAAGGAGTGAACCCCACTGATTACAGTAGGGCTTACTTTAGAGTAGACATGCAAGGCTAGGTCTCTCAAGCTCCTTTCTATTGTCCTCCTCATATAGGAGTGAGCCCCATTGGCTGTAATAGGCTTACTTCAGAGCAGACATGCATAGGCTGGTCTCTCTGGAGAGGCTGTGCAGGAGCACCGAAACTGACTGTAATCCCAGCCAAGACTAATTTTTTACTTGTATTGCAAGACATCGCTTGTGTTGCAAGATAAAATTTATTAGAAACTAGCAAAAAGCGTACCCGCGTTGCGGGAGTAAAATTCCCCCATTCACCATCCCCCCACAGCGCAACATCCACCAATGTGCAACATCCCCCCATGCGCATCAACCCCCCATGCGCAACATCGCCCATGTGCATGAGACCACCATGTGCACCATTCCCCCATGCACATCAACCCCCAATCGCAACATCCCCATGTGCAACATCCCCATGCGCATCTTCCCATGTGCAACCCCCCCCATGCACAGCATCCTGCCCAGTGCCACCTTTTCCTCCACACCAGGCACCAAGCACCAAATTGGCTGGATGTTGGTCAATCTTCCATGTTAAGTATAGGACAAAAACACATTGCACCCCTTTTCAGCCCCTTAAGGGTTAAATTTCTCCACATCGGTTCTTGGTGGGTGTTCCTGTGACAGAAAGAACACCAATCCCTCAGTCACCAATTCTTCAATGCAAAGTATAGGGAGGAAAACAGGTTGCACTCCATTTCACCCACTTCTGGTTTGAATTTCCAAAAACTGGTTCTTAGTGCACCCCTCCATCATGGAAGGAACACCCACGCCAAATTTCACACTTCTAGGTCCAGAGGTTTTGGTAGGGCATTGATGAGTGAGTGAGTGAGTGAGTGAGTGAGTGAGTCAGTCAGTCAGTCAGTCAGTCAGTCAGTCAGTGACTTTTCTCTTAGAGAGAGAGAGAGAGAGAGAGAGAGAGAGAGATGTTTGCTTGTGGTGCAAAATGCTCACAATCCAAAATGCTCTCAATTCAAGTTCAAGGAAGATCTACTGAATTTAGGTAGAGCAGAAACTCGCAGGCTACCAATTCATCAGAATATATACCAAATAATTCAACACATACTGAAATGAATAATTACCAGCTAACATTAAAACCTATGCCAGTGATATAGGATGAATTTTTCCACAGTTATGCTCTTCTTATTAAAGATGTAAATCATCACTATGAAATAATTTCTGGAAGTGCAAAATGAAGGCATATGGTTTGAAAGCCAAAGCTTTCTTTAAAAGGAAAAGAAAAAAGTGAAGTGTCATTTTAATCATTATATTCTGCCTCATTCCATATCTGTCTGCTAAATTCCCATTCACAATCACTATAGGTGTAAATGCTGTAAAATAGATGTTTATTAAAAACATGTTCACGCAATCATCTTCAGAAATCCTGAGAGAATTCCTTTCAGCCTGATATGCAAACCAGCTGAGACAGTATGCTCCCAACATAAAATTAAGGGGCTTAAATCCAAGCGTTTCTGTTGAACTAGCTTGTGAATCTGATAGTGCCCTGGGACAATTATATTTCTTGCATTTATTTAATGGATTTGTATATATGAGGAACAGTGATGGGCTAGAAAAAAATTAACAACCGGTTCTCTGCCCATCAGGCAGCCACTTTTAAATGGCTATTTTTAAACTTTATATGTCCTGTCTCTCATTAACAAACGGTTCTATAGAGTAGGTGCGAACCTGCTGGAGCCCACCACTGATGAGGAACATTGGAAATTGCTTCATACCGAGTCAAGTGACTGGTTCATCTAGTTCAGTATTACTTGCACAGACTGGCCACCTGATTTCTGGTGAGTCGTGGGCTTGCCAAAGTGGTGAACAACCCAGAAATTTCCTCTGGGTCACAGCAAGGTGACCATATGTCCTCTTTTTTCCAAGATATGTCCTCTTTTTTAGATTGTGAGCCTTTTGGGAGAGGGAGCCATTAGCCATTAGTTATTTCATTTTCTCTGTAAACCGCTTTGTGAACTTTTGTTGAAAAGCAGTATATAAATACCGTTGATTTGATTGACTGATTTTTTAACCTTGTGTCCAGTAAAAAATATCTTCATTGTCCTCCTTTTCCTTGTGAGCAAGCAGCACATAGCCTTCTTGAAATTAATAAATTGTATGTAATAGCTTTGCATTTAATAATAAGTAAGGTGTTGTAGTGGCTTAGCGGTTAAGACACCATGCCAGTCAACCCACACGTTCAATATCTGAGTGCTACAAGACTGAGTGAATTCCCATCCCTTGCCCAACTCCTGCAAACCTTGCAGTTAGACAGCATGGAAATGCAAGTAGAGACATAGATATTGTCTCAGTGGGAAGGTTACAGCATTTCATGTACAGTGGTACCTTGTAAGACGAATGCCCTGTAAGACGAATGCTTTGAAAGACTAACTAAAATTTCTATGGGATTCTGCTTTGTAAGACAAATGTGCTTTGTAAGACAAATCCCCATTGACTGGGCTGGGTGGCTAAGGCAGGACTTCTTTTCCTGCCTGCAGTACTAGTGACCAGCCAGCAGAGGGATGCACAGGCAGCAGCCTTGTCTGGGTCTCCCCAGCAAGCATGTATGAGCCTCCTGCAGCCAGGAAACCACCGTCTGGTAGGAGGAAAACCCCCTTCTGGTCCCCGTCAAGAGACCAGACCCCTTTCCCCCAAGGACTCCCTCAATAGAAACCCATTCCCCAAGGAAACCCCTTCCCTGCCTAACCCCTCTCCACCCCACTTTCCCATGCGTAAGCCCCAGTGGATACAATGGGATTTGATTCTGAGTAGACAGCATAGGATTTGTATCAGGCAGAAGCCTTTGGTGCTGCTCCTACATCCTACACACTTCCCTGTGAGTATGCCCCAGTGAATACAATGCGTCTTGATCCTGAGTAGACAGCATAGGATCTTCTAGACAGCCCCTTCTGCATCAGGGAGAAGCCTTTGGTGCTGCTCCTGCATCCTACACACTTTCCTGTGAGTAAGCCCCACTGGATACAATGTGAATTAGTTCTGAGTAGACAGAATAGGATCTTGCAGAAGCCTTTCATAGAATCATAGAATCATAGAGTTGGAAGGGACCTAGTAGGTCACCTAGTCCAACTTCCTGCCTGCAGCAGGAAATCCCCCTAGAGCATCCCCGAGAGGTGCTCGTCAAGCCTCTGCTTGAAGATCCCCAGTGAGGGAGAGTCCACCACCTCCCTTGGCAATCTGTTCCACTGCCAAACCGCCCAAACCATCAGGAATTTTTTCTTTGGTGCTGCTCCTGCAGGACGGACAGACGGACGGACATGGACACACATGGCTTGCCTGCGGCCTGTTAGAGAGGTCTTGCCGAAGGCCACATTGAAGCTGCATTTGACTCCAGGGCCAGGGATTGGACACCCCGTACAACAACGATGCAGAGGGTCTCAAAAGTGTTTGGAAACCTCTGTTGAAGTTGATAATGAGGATCAGATGCCTAGATTTTCCCACTTCTTTTAAAGAGGACGTATCAAAGCATATTTTCCTAATAGCAAAAAAAAATGTATGGATTCAGGAAAAATCAAGGGTTTTCTCCAAAACATGGTAATGAGAGGAAAGAATCCAGACACAGCAGGCAAGAGGTGAAGCCACTGCCTAATTTTGTGAATCCACAACCCTCCTTTGGAAGACTGAATAGGTTGCCATGGGTTTCTTCCCACCTCCTCCACTTTCTGAGGCCCTTTGGTTGCCCCTGGAAAAAGCAGATGGTGTCCTGGCTTTGGAGTGATGGTAGCAGGTGTTGAAAAAGCCTTCCATCCTGCTGAGGCCTGAATGTGGAGCAAGCACCCTTGGGCAAAACCACAGTAAAGAGGAATGACTTCGGCTTCTGCCATTTATCAGGAGGAAACATTCATAAATGCAACTCCTCTCATGGAACTGATTAATATTTCAAGCAAATGAGTACCACACAAAAGAGAACTTGCTGTTCACAGTGAGGCCATAAATTATAGGAGATTACTCAAGAGACAGGTTTGGGAAATGAACAACACTTTACAGATAGGCCTGGATAACTGCTTCTCAAAGGTTTATATTTACATCCAAGCCTATCTGTAGCATCAAGCCAGGCTATTTCAATTTATTAGCACTAACGTTCTGGGTTTTTTTGGAATGCAGCCTTTGGCATCTGTAGCTGAGGCCCCTTCTTCATCCTTTCCTTTATGTGCATGCGCAAAAGTCCCTTGTACAGGCTCTCATCAACTTACAAAGAGCAGAAAAAATAGACTGAAGCAGTCAGCAGGAAACAAAGAAATCTGCAGAGGACTTTTGGGACCAGTTCACACAGGATTAATAAAGATGTTAACAAGGATAGTGGCAGTTTCAATCATATCCAGATATTTTATCCTCATGAAAGACATCATGTGTGAACTGAGCAATCCTGGAAATAGCAGCAAAGCCATGATATCTGAGTGGTCCTGAGTGACTGGAGATGAAATAAAGCAGATCTTCTTTTGTAAAAGGTCCCATTTCTTAAAGAAGGCCAATGTCTACCATTTTGCATTTTTCTTCACACAGATTTACTTCTAGCCATTCTCTTGACTGCATGGCTGATAGTATCCTCATGTCTCCCAATCGTGCCATACTACTTTTCATGGTCCACCTATTAGAAGCACATCCTAGGTAGGAGTGACTGGAAATGATTGGGTTGGTAGGGCAGATGTAAACCCCCATTAAGAGAGTGGACAGGAGATCTTTTTGAGTGTGGAAAGCAGGCTTTGGAGCTTTCTACTACTGTTGTATTGCATTCCTAGTCTCACTGCCAGGTGGCAGGTATCCAGAAGACTCACAAGTACCATTAAATTCACCTTGTTCCACTAGTGGTACCGATACCACTGGTTGAGAAATACTGTGCTAGGATATAGAGTACATTTACTAGAAATGAGACATAAAAGGGAGTTGGCATGACTTTAGCTTCAGAAAAGTAAGTATGATTGTTCCATAATTTCCCAGAATTTATGGAAATGAGGCATCCCATTTGGTTACACTTAGCAAAAGAACAAAGTAGAAGGAATTTGTCCAGAAACATTTCTGTTCAAGTTCCTTTTACTGAATCTAAAGAGCTGATATCATTGCCATTCTTAGAGAGTTAGGCAACCTGGGTTCAAATCATGCTCTGTCAGGAAAGATATCATGGCTGCTTTGAGAACCTCTGTTTCTTAATCATAGGGTGCAATCCAGAGTAACTACGGGGAGTCCTAGCTCCTAGCTGCAATTTACTCTGGATTGCAATATGAATTCCCCATAGGTTTTCACTAGGTGATGCAGTAACTATGGGTGCACGTAATGTCTCTTACGTGCTCCTGTAGTTACTCTGGATTGTAGGGATAATCTCAAATTCCTTTTGTAAAAGAAGTAAAACCACAGAATACTCAGCATTTCATAGTGAGGATGAATGTGATTTGGAGTTCAGAGCACTTTGTACCTGAGAACACTTCATAAATGTACTCTTGTTGACATCTAGAATGATGGAAGTAGTTTATGACCACAAAAATATTTACTAGGAAATAATTTTTTAAAAAAATGTTCGTTAGTTCAAACCAGTGAAAATTTCAGTTCCTCTATAAATTTGACAGCCAGTTTTGAGCAAAACAAATGACATTTCTCCTTCTCCAGGAAGTTCTAACCACCAACAAGGGAGGTGGCAATATTACGTTAGTGCAACACACCAGTTATTCTGAGTCATTACTAACTTCCGAATTAGTTTTCATTGCCAACCATGGGATGAAGACAACAATAGCATCAAGTTGAGATGCTTGAGGACTCTGTGAGGGTGGAATACTTAGCTTGTAACAAATATCCACTTCATTTAAGGGCTATTAGGAGTCATTATCTGTGGGCTCTGTCCAATCTGTATATGATAGTTAACGACTTAGTTATATCTCATTCTGTTGTAATACACATAGGGCTACTCTTGGGAAATATTAATGAAGTGCAGAATATAGTATCCCAACAGATCATCAGGGTCCAGCAGGTTGAGTATGCCATGCTGTTGCTTTGATGGCTCCACTGGATGCCCAATTCAGGGTGTTGGTGATAACCTTTACAGCATGGGACAAGGAGATTAAGGACCTCTGTTTCCCATATGATCATCAAATAGTGCATGATCATCTATAGCAGGGGTATCCAAACTTTTTGGCAGGAGGGCCACATCATCTCTCTGACACTGTGTTGGGGACCAGAAAACTGGATTACATTTTAAATTTGAATAAATTTACATACAAGAATGTTTTAGAGAGAATTACGAGGCTTGCCCAAGGGCTAGATACAAGGGTCTTGCCACAGGAAACACTGACCCCGGGCCAGAGTTTAGACATCCTTGATCTATAGTATTCTTAAATAGTACTATATCATCAAAGAGTAGTGATCATCTGTAGCCAAGATGACGGGCCCTCAGCAATCCTCTTCCAGCAATGCCCTCAGGCAAGCCCTGTAATCTCCCTGAGGCAAGGTATAAGAAAGACTTTGTGGCCTGCCTTCCAAAAAGTTTAGAGAGAGACCCCTGGTCTAGAATTTTGCACCCACATGATGGATGCCTAACTTGAAACAAAAACAGCTATCCTGTTAAAGCCCTTCTTTGGACAAACCACCTTGGCTCCAAGCCCAGGATAACACTGCAGCTCACCCAGCTTCATTGCTGCCAACCCTTGCAAAATGTTTCAAGGAAGCTGAAATACTCAAGTCAGGCAGCTTCTTAGGCGTCATAATTCAAGTCTCAGGATTTCAGCCTCAAGAGAAGGCACCCAAACTGGCCTTCTGTGTGTGTTTGGCAAGCACTGAAAATGACACCAAGCAAGTTCAATAGTGCCTGCTAGAATGTTTGAGCTATGACCCAATCCTATTGTGCGCTCATGGTTGTGGATCTCACAATCCATTGCTGTTAAGTACTGCCATGGTATAATAAATGGTCTGCTGCTGTTGTGAGGTGCAGGACCACTGGTTCAAATACCTGGATGCCATGCACACATGACAGTATCATGCAGGAGCTCACTGCAGAAAGTAGGGTGGCAGCTGAAGAAGTTCATGCGCAGTTTGTTATAGATGGAATGACTAGAAAGAAAATCAGGATGGGAAGGGGGCAGGAAGAGTAGGATCTCAATCTCAGCACGTGTAAAGATCCCCTTTTCCCACCCCAACATACATCCTGACATACACACATTTTCCCACACAACGTACACCCTAAATAGCTGATGTAGTTTGAGAAGACACATTGGCAGCTTAAAAAAATTGTGAGTAAATAGTATTTATATTTACATCTCCTGGGCCATCTAGTCATCCCCTTACCACAGCATGCAACACATTCTCCAGTAGGACAGCTGCATTGCATAAACTGGTGGTGCATTGCATAAACTGGGAGGATTGGGCAAAAATTATTCCAGATAAGCTTTTCTGGTGAAGTATGGAGAAAGGTCATTCTCTTCTTACTCCTGTTTTTTTGGTTTACAGAAGAACAAACACTTGTCTGGGTTTTCTCAGCCCTGACCCTTACTACTCTTTAAAAGCAATGGTGTATAAAGTCAGAAAAGCATCCATGAAGGGAAGAGGGCAAGCTTTCCAATCTCACACCTCTCCTGCACTTTTAAGAGCCAAGTGCCTTACAATTCAAACTCCAGGTGTACACCACATGAGCAGGTGAAGAAAATAAAAAAATGCTTGTGTAGGTTGTGATGACAGTTTTGAGCTCATATAAAACCTAACACACAACAAGGAGTGTGGTTATCTCAGTATACCATAATTCCTCATGTGCACTAAGAGGCAGGAATCCAAGGGCACTGTGCTGCCTCCTTGGAAATCATTTGGTCTTTGACTATTGCAATGTTTTTTAGCAACTTTAGCAGCCACACTCAGAAATGAGGCATTTGTGAGCAACATGCAGTGTACCTTTTTCACAACAGGATGAGACAATCTTGAGGCCCTGAATGTTTATGGTACTTTAAAACATTTAACAAAAAAATTATCAATGCAAGAAAGCTTAAGTAATCTTAGGAAAACTGTACAGTCTCAGGTTAGAAATGAATGCATTCCTACAACACAGTCCCATGTCTGACTTTTAAAAGGTTTCACTTACCATCTTCTTGATCCTCTATTTTTATCCTTTTTACTATGGTGGTGGTGGGTAGGGAGGTGCCTTCTGGGGAGTTTTGTTAAGCTTCAGATTCATAAGTTGGGGCCATTCTGGTGGCCTTGCATTTTTCACCTATACTCTGATAAAAATTGAGACACTGTCACCTACTTGCAAGGAAGGGTGAGCGTGGATTAGTTTCACTTTCCATACATTTTGCAAGTTAGCTTGAAAGGGGGACTCTCTTCTTAAATCATTCATTGGATCGGAACAAATCTGACAACATTGCATTCCTCTTAGTCTTCCCTTCAGTGGACCAAGGCAGGGTCTTGAAGCAGAAAATGTCTGTGTGTGGCAGAGTTTCACTTTCTATAGACAAAAATGGCAAAAGCAGCATCTTCAGGGTTTGCACTGTATGGTGACGGTGTGGTGTCCACTTGCTGTGGATTGGAGTTTCATCCAATCCACAATGGAAGCGACGTGGGGGAACCTGGCCAGCCTGCTGTAGGGGCCTGTCACTAGGACGTTGCCTTTCCCACCAAAGTGTTCCCTATGTTGGCAGGAGCTGAGCTAAGGATGGGAGCTCATCCTATCTGGCAGTACACAGGTCTTGAACTGCTGGCCTGCTGAGCAGAATTCCAGTCAAGCAGTGTTCTAACCCCAAAGTTCTAGCCACTGAGCCACTGCAACCCTTCACTTTCCCTTTCTATAGAACTCAATACATTTTCTCAATACAATAGCTTGTCAGCTTTACAATCCACAATCAATCATGATGGATTGTTGAGTTTACTCGTGGATTGCAACCCAAAGTTTGGGAACTGCAACAGATAAACATGTTGGACCCACAGAATCACAACACCCTGACACAAGTTGTGATGTGCTGTGTTTCAGTGATTGGATTATGTGAGAAGCAGTGGGAGCCACCTATGTGAAACATATGGGAAACACATACAGCAATCTAGAGTAACCCTACAATCCAGAGTAACTATGGGAAGACATAAAAGGCACTTACTCTGGATTGCTCTCTGCATTTCCCATAGCTTTCCCATAGGTGGCACCATAACTATGTCAGTGTAAAAGGTCCCATAGTTACTCTGGATTGTAGCCTAAGTGCCTCTTACATCTTCCCATATTTAGTCTGGATTGTAAGGTTAATTAAATCCACCTACTGGGTAGGGGTGCCCACCGTAGTGGGAAGGGGGCATTGCGCATGGGGGTGTTGATGCACATGGGGGGACAATGTGCATGGGGGGTACGATGCGCATGGAGGATGTTGCGCATTCAGGATTGATGTACATGGGGGATGATGCCCATGAGGAGTTCATGTGCATGGGGGATGTTGTGCATGGGGTTGATGCACATGGGGAGATGTTGTGCAGGGAGAGATTTTGCACATTCGGGATTGGATTATTTTCACATGGGGATGATGCACATGGGTTAATTGATGTACATGGGGGATGTTGTGCATTTGGGACAGATGCTCATGGGGGTTGATGCGCATTGAGGTTAATGCGCATGGGGGTTGATGTTCATTCAGGGGTGAGGCACATGAGAGGATGTTGCACATGGGGTTTTTTATGCATTTGGGGTTGATGCGTATTCAGGGTTATTGCACATTCAGGGTTAAAGTGCCTGGGGGAGTTGTGTAATGGGGGTAGGACACAGAATGGATGGGGAATGGGGGGTATTTTAATCCCACAACATGGGTACATTTCACTAGTTACTTATTAAATTTAAAATTACAGTTTACTGCAGATTTATTATATATATTTTATTAATCGCAAGAAGGCTATATGTTGTCTGCTCATAGTGAAAAGGAGGACATGTAAGTTCTTTTCGAGGACATGAGGCTAAATAAAAAAGAACATGTCCTAGATAAAGAGGACATCTAGTCACACATGCACAATTGAACAGATTCAATGTGCCTGCATTGTACTGCATGTTAGCAGGTGAATACAAAATGTATGACAAACAATAAAACTCAATTAAAAATCATGCTTGTAACTCAAATATACTAACCTAGTTCTGGAATGGAGATGAAGGTTTGTAAGCCAGACCATTGTCATCAATCATTTCAATAGAGATGCAATCACATTTTCTCCAGACAACGAAACACCTGCTTAATCATATTGCTTCCGATATGCATAACAGAATGTGCAGCCATTTGGTTTCAAGTTGTCTTGCCAAAAGAAAAAAAATAGGTTAACAGAAACAGGAGCAGCTCTTGGATGAACATAAACTCAGAAAAAACCATGTTTTATTGAGGTTGGCTTCTCTTCTTTTAGAGTTAGACCATAAAGTGACAAAGGGAACATTATTGTTACAGAGTTACAAAACATCTCCAAACTTGACGGATGCTGTTCAGGATGGGAGGTAAGGCATTTGGTGGATTAAAATCAGAACGAGTTGTTAAGTTACATTTTGTTTTCTGAACATTCATTGGCTAATCAACATTGTGGACTGTTACTAGCTCAAGCATTTTTTAAATACTTCCAATTAGCCTTTATTTGATATTTTATGTTTCCTCCATAAAACCTTTAAGTGGATTAATTGCGCCTGTGATGTTTGTTTATAAGTACAGCTGGCTTACCTTCAAGTTTGCTTTACAAATGTGATGTCTGAAAGATATCCTCATAAAACTGAAGGGTGGATCTTCAAACAAGTAGTTCTTTATCAGAAAGGAAATACAGATTAAAGCTACAGGGGGAACAAAAGATGGCCCAACATTTATACATTTGCACCAGAGACATGGATAGAAACAAGCAACCCTTTTCAAGAAAACCAAAACACAGCCACAGATTTTTTCAAACAAAGTGTCCCCAGAGAACCAGTAAATCCAGTGTCAATCGCGCAAGAATAATACAAATGGATGTAGTAACTACTCAGCTGTACGTCATGGGAGAGCTACAATGCCGGATGATTTCCTTATTAGCTGGAAAGGATGGATGAGATTTTAGACCAAAGCATCGGCTGCCTATAAAACCAGATCAAAAAGGCTTTATTTTGAAAGAGCACCTTTAAAGACTGTTTGCAAGATACGCTGTTCAGCTGTTAAATGTCTTGTAAGTTGTCCAAGCACTTTGCTGAACCTTCTTCATAAAATCCCTATTATTTTCAACAAAGATTAATGACGGGGTTATTAAAAAATCAAAACGTTGGATAGATTTGCTGTGATTATGAATAAGGGTCATCACACTACATTACTTTGGAATGTTTTTATAAGTTCTGCGGGTACAACTATTTCTGAGTCAAAGTAGACCTTACTTCTAGTCTGCTTTTCATCTTTAAACAGTATCTGTTCCCCACCCCCTTCCACCCAGAAAAGCAAACAGAAATTCCATTGGCAAAAAGACTGCTGACATTATCACTATACATTTTCATAGGGTCCACTCCTGTCTTTAAACAGGGCATTGCTAAGTAGATGGGCAGCCCAATCCTGAATGCTCGGTGCATGGGGTCTGTGGTGGCATCAAAATGGCAGCAATATCCAGACTGCACCAGGTTGCTGGCACCTGACTTTTGCCCCTTTGGGGGGGTAATGAACTTTTGTCCACTCCCCCAAATAAGGGAAGTAGCCCCTCAATGGGGCTATTAAATATTTGGCAGCTCTTGAGCTGCTGCAGAATCAAGGAGTCTTGTGTTAGGCCACAAGTTGAGCTCCAAGTGTCCCACTCCCATCCCATCCTGCTCCTTCCCCTGCTATGCCTCTGTTCCTGCCTCTGCCCACATACATTGGGTCCTCATTGAGGGTTATCCCAAATCATTTAGGGAAAAACTATATCAAAAAACTCACAATGCTGCATATTCTATTACCATAATTCAAACAGGGGGTTGGGACTCCTCTTTTTTTGTAAGGTTTCCTACTCCCTTTAAGGGATGGGGGAAGGGGAGAAAGCAGCAACATGATCATGCTGCAGCAAGGTAATGGGGGCAATTTTCCCCAGGGTCCTTCCCAGTCGTGCTACGGTCTGGGGAGTCATGGGGAAGTCTGCAGATTGCTTGGCAGAGCTCCCCAAGGCTGGATATAAGTGAAATTTTTGAGATGTAATTTGCAGCAGAAGCCAGCCTCCCTGTGGCGCTGCAGGAATAGGGAGCGAGGTGAGTTGCGCTGGCATAAATTGGTTAGAATTGCACCCTAAAATGACTACTCTTTTAAAAATTTGCTTTCTGTTGCTGCCTCAGAACAATTACTGCTAAGTAAAAGTATTCCTCCCACCTCCCTGTGTCTTGCTATCTCAGCTCAGTCCATCTACTTCACTAAACAGCTGCTCTTACAAGCTGTTTTGGCTGTATTGACCCCATGCATGTTTATCCATGTTTTAATAAGACATACTACGGAGTAACTACAGAAGCACGTAAGAGACATTACGTGCACCTGTAGATACTGCACCACCCAGTGAATGCCTATGGGAAATTCACATTGCAATCCAGAGCAAATTGTTCTTACACCAGAGCAAGGATTCCCCATAGTTTCTCTGGATGGCACCCATAATTGTTGTTTACATTTACATATTGTTTATATGTTAATCCACTTTCCGTGTTCTATGGAAATAGGAAGTGTAGGTTAAACCAGTGGTTTCCAGGGTACTCTGTATTCCTTGACATTGAATTAGGAATTCCTGAGAGAGAAGACTAGTAAAACGAGAAGACATGTTTACCTCAGTTACATTTACCTCAGAGTTTACCTGCATTTGCATTGCCCTTACCCTGGACATTATTATTCTGGACTACTCTAAAATTATTAAGCTTGCACCCTGAGTCTCTTTTCATAGATAAGACCTCAAAAAAGTTTCTAAAAGTGAAATCTGTTGGCTGGGATGTGCACTCAATTTAACTTCTCTCCCACATTAAAGCATTCTTATGATGTGACGCCATAGTGTGAGAGGGATCTACTAAACCAATAGGAAAATAAACACTTGCAAAATGAGAGTTAAGTAAAATATTCAACATTATTCCTGATATAGGCCATTTCAAGTCCTTGATATGCCCAAATCAAATGGATGGATAGAATAATCTGCTCCTAACTACTGTATAGCTGAATTTCAACTTAAACATTTTACTTTGGTTCTAGTTTACTGTATTGTTTAAATACTGAATTATGGTCATGCTGTGAAGGGAGCAATCCTGAAGTGAGGCCAATGAGAATGGCCCATCTGGGCTGGCCTAAATAGGCTGTATCCAGAGCAGAAAGAAGGGCCAAATCCACATTTGGACTTGGATGCAAGGGGATTGTTGGAATGCCCCATTTTCATGGGTTTTCAAATATTTTCAGAAATATAAATCAGTGAACGTAAGAGAGACAAACCTCCAAATCCAGAGTAACTATGGGAGCACGTAAGAGACTTTACGTGCACCCGTAGTTACTGCACCACCTAGTGAAAACCTATGGGAAATTCATATTGGAATCCAGAGTAAGTTGTTCTTACACCGGAGCAAGGACTCCCTGTAGTTACTCTGGATTTTGCCCTAAGAGCACAATCCTAACCAAGCCTACTCAAAAGAATGTCCTATTGTGTTCAATGGGCCTTCCTCCCACAAAAGTGTCTTTAGGATTGCAGCCTAAAGATGGACCTGGGCCAGCCTAGAAGTTGTTAACTAATTCTAGGCAGCTCAGCAAAGTTGTTGAAGGCATGTTGAACATGGCCTAGAACAGTCAGGCCATATCCAGAGCAGGTTTCCAGGGCAGACATGCCTCTTCACAGCACCTCTGACATAGGCCACCTCAGGAGCAGGCATAAATCTGAGTTTACCCAAAGGGGTCCATGATAAGAAAGAGTAAAAATGGAAGTGATGGTAATGAGATAATGAGTCCTAGGCCAACCTAAAGTAAATGCAACTGCTGCCTCTCAGCCTCCGGGTACAGAACAACTACAACCGGCCACCTCAGAGTATGGCACAACTACACCAGCCCACTGAGCATGTTGCCCTTGTGCTGCTGCCTCTTCAGCAGCAGTTGGCCATCTTAGAGGCCTAGCTCTATAGATTTGGCCTGTCAGCTCAGGATATGGCCTACTTAGGCCAGCGTAGAGCACAATCCTAACTAGGTCTACTCAAAAGTAGGCCCTATAGTGTCCAATGGGTCTTACTCCTGGGAAAGTGTCTTTAGGATTGCAGCCTTAGCTGCGCCATTCTCTCTGGTCTAAAGTCAGGATTACATCTTAAGGCTGCAACCATAAACACAATTTCCTGGGAGTAAGACCAACTGAACACAATGGGGCTTACTTCTGAGACAATGTGGTTAGGATTGTGCGCTAACTCAGCAATCCTAACACCCAGTTAAGCCAACATAAGTCCCAGCACAAGTCTCATGCTGGTCTGGGGTGTAACACAAAAGTGCTATCAGGCACTTGCGTACCAATCCTGGTGGTGGTTTAAAGCAGTGTACAGACATGTGCTTGCCTCCCTATATCACCACGGGAATGGGAAGACCAATGAGTTGTGCCAGCCTAGGTTAAGATTGCACCCATAGATTTTCTTTCTAACCTGGCATATGACCCTGATCAAAGGACCAAGATATTGGGACATCTTCCAGTAACTCCTGTAACACATTTATGACTACATAAATTAAATGTAGATAAAATGAACTGAAATATGCGTGCTGCAACGTTCAACAGGCAAGTGCGCAGTGCTTAAACATTGGGATTCATATCTAAGATCATCTGTGAGCTTTCTGGGTGGTCTTGGGAGGATCCCTACTAGCTGAAACATTTTTTATGTTCATTCTCACAATTGTGAAACAACATGTCATGTTTCAACTTTTCACGGCCCCGATCTAAATCTTCATTCTTATTCGCATTAAATATGCATGAAACATATATGCATGAAAACCAAAAAGGAAATTATCTTACACTAGACTGGAATTCATAATCATATCAACCTTAGAAATGGCTGTATTTTTTTTTGTGCTTTACATTAACCACTGCATCACATAATTACACCGTTAATGAGCAACAAATATTCTTTCACTGTGGAACCTTATTAGTGGCATGATGTTTATGGGTATCAGTGGAGTACATGGGCCATTTGGCACCCAAGGCTCACAAAAATTTTGCCACTCCCATATGTCTAAATTGTTTAATTACCATATTTATTATCAATATAAATTAATACAACTGAATAGATATAAATTAATATTTTCATATTTTAATTATCACAATGAATTTCATTATTCATTCACAATGAATAAAAATCACAATCAATTTCATTAAATTTAAATGAAATTTTAAAAAATTCATATTTTAAAAATCGTATTTTAAAAATCACAATGAAGCCTCTGCTTATTCTTTTTTGGGAGGTGGGTGAGGCTGTCTTCTGGAGCACATGTTGAGCTCCACTTTCACTGGATTGGGACCATTCTGGTTTCCTTGCATTCCTCTGTGAACGCGAACCAAAGCACATTTGCATATTCAATTGCAAATAACTCTATAGAAGTTTTTAGCTTTTATTTTGTAGTGTCCTATATTTTTGTTGTGTGTCTAAATTTGGGAGGGTATTATGCTCTTTTTTTGGTAACAACATATGGTCAATCCTATCCAACTTTCTATACCAATAGGGCAGGCACTGTGTCCTGTGGTGGGAAGACAGTGACGGAGGCCTCCTCAAGGTAAGGGAACATTTGAATAGATATTTGAGAAAATTTAATAGAAATATTAAATAAATATTAAATATCTCTATTTTAATAGATCTATTCAAGTATAGCATTTGAATAAATATATCTTTTATTTTGGGGCTGCACTGCCAGCTGCATCGTCACTGGAAGGTAAGCTAGGTTTGGACCCTAAGATCTCACAAATAAAGGAAAATTTTAAACTTGGGGGAAAGAGTGAAGCAATAAAATGTGCAATCTGGTTTTCAAATTATTTTATCTTTAAAATATGTTCCTCCTCTTTGACTTTTGCTTCAATAGTGCGTGCTTGCTGCACACTTGGGAGGAAATATCACCAAACTCAGTGAGACTTCTGAGTAAATGTGCACAGGATTGTACTGTCAGTTATGTGAATCCATGTTACTGTTAGACAATATGAGACAAAGCAACACTATTTTTGTCATTACAAATATTAAATGTAGGTTGATTTGTTTAATGCATGTGTGGTAACTGAAATAAATAGATTTAATAAATGTTAATCTGAGACTTTAAATAGTTAAAATGGTGATCTGGGGAGTTGAAAACTGATCGAGACCACCAAGTTATCATCAGTTCTGTGCAAACAACTGCAACCTTCCTCCCACCACCCACCAATCTGTGACCCACAGAACAAACTTGTGTGACTGCTCAGGAGATATGAAGTTTGGTATTCCATTACCGAGATCCAAGCCCCTCTAAAATTATACTTTGGGACAATTATGTAGGAATATTATCCCTTAAGCAGGTTCTTTAGATATTTGACCATGTCGGGTTGTACGTTCTACATTTACAGATAATTGTGGAGTAAATATTTGGTAAATGAAGTATTTTACATCTGTCTTGGACCAAAGCAATCCTCCTGTCAGTAATACCACTAAACACTTGTAAAAGTATGCCTACCATTACAGAGTTATGCACTCTTGGCATGTGCAGGCTTTGAACTTATGTTACTGTGCCGCCAGGAAAAAATATGTTCTTTTTATCAACTGGATGTCTTTCAGTTATGCAATTGCTGCCTGACAGCGCAACTATTGAAACAGATATTAAAAACCTCAATCTTTTCCTTCTTTATTTTATTTTGTACCAAATAGCAAAAAGTTGAGGTTTGTCTCACTCATACTGCAAAAGGAAGCATCTCCTGTTCAAGTGGTCCTGAAATGAATGGGAGCCATGAATGTGCACCATGGTTGTCGTTTTTATGCTGTACACATCCCTTTCAGGAGAACATTCTGGTCTCTAATACCCAGGGAAACAAATTTTATTTAAAAATGTGACTTTATAATTTGTCCAGTACAGGGGTGACTAAACGTGCTTGTTATAAGCGCTACACAGAATAAATTTCAGAAGTTTGAGAGCTGCAAGAGAGATGTTTGAGATATTTAAAAAGCATTTCAATTCATAAATATATGTACTCATCATATGAATACTAAACTTATCTTCTAAGCCTGTTGACTCTAAGTTTATTAATTATAAAGCTTGTAAATGCCTTCTTTACCTTTTATATTAATTGTGAAGCAAAAAAAGAGCTCTGCCCAAATATTGTAGTTCAGAGAGCCGCACATTCCATGTCAAAGAGCCACATGTGGCTCAGGAGCTGCACTTTCACCACCCCGGTCTAGTATTTAGCAAACCAGTATCTGCCTTCTTGCAGAAGACTCTTAAGATTTCTTCTGGAGAAAATGCATTACTGGTTCTTTCTCACACATCTGTATGCTGCAGAAGCAGAAATTCTTTTAACTCTATAAATTTTTAAAACCATGTGCAAAGGAGGGGGGATCTCATGTCCTTGACTGCAAGCTGTTAAAACAGAAGTGACTGGGATTTTCTTTTTGTTTCATTTTACCTCCTCACAAAAATGCAGTGAAATTATAGGCAAGATTGCTCATGCACATTTAGTCCAGCTGGTAGAAATCTAGGAAATTGCTTATTAATGAAACAATAGCAACCTCCTTCACCATCCTGGATAACAAGCCTGTTACAAGTTTCACTATCACAGAAAACAATATGCACTCACTTTCTTCTTTTTTGTGTCAGAAAACATGACAAGAAAAAGTCATTCTGATAATGTGTTCACAAGGTCCTGGTGCATAATTTCCTTGCCTCTGAAAGGTCTTCATCTATGTTTGTCTACCAAACAAATGTGTTCAACATTACTTGTACTGTAATTCCTTTCAACATTGTCCCTTTCTTCTCAGACATAATGTGAGCTGCGGTAGCTGCAAAAAGTAGAAGCTAAAAACGCCGCAAATGAAATCTCAGTGCAACTGCAAACACACCAGGTGGCAGTAGGAGAACCATGATAATAAGTAAGTGGGCATATTGTCTGGCACCCACACCTTCTGTGTTAATGAGCAAGTTGGCATACCAGACTGAACCTTGCATTCCTGTTGGCATGGTGTACACTTCCTTGTTTATGAAGGAAGTGCTGAGGGCATAGGAACATCAAGAGGCAGAGCCTTCCTCCCCTTCCTCCTGCCAGTACAGTGAATTCAGATAACAAATTCAGAATCTTAGCTGCCATTTATTGTCTTTATACAATGTACTTTTAGAAGTACAGTGGTACCTTGTTTAACAAGTGCCTTGCTTAACAAGCGTTTCACATAACAAGCAAAAATTTCCAAGAAATCTTGCTTCACATAACAAGTTCTGCTTCACTTAACAAGCAAGTGTGCTATGAAAGTGTCTTTAGGATTGCAGCCTAAGTAGACTTCATAGGATCATGCACACTGAATGCATGTTTTGAATTCAATTATAGTGTTTTGTCATCATTTTTACATCCAGTTAATATTTTTATTAATTAATATTTTAATTATTTTTTAATATTTTATTTTTATTATTTTTTAATATTTTTAATGGGCTGTGGGTGGCGCAAGTGGCTAAGACACTGTGCCTGTTAACCAGTAGGCCAGGGTTCAAGACCCAGGTTGGCCCCACAAGACAGGGTGAGCTCCTGTCCTTAGCCCAGCTCTGTGACGCCAGCTGGATCCAATCATATTGGCTCTGCCTTTCCATTGGTCTAATTCAGTGGCGTGGAGAGGGGGGATTTGGGTAACAGCCTATCCTCCATAACAATCCAACCCAGGCTTTCATGCTTCGCATGCAGCGTATGCAGCGCCAAGCATGATACCATAGTCTTTCAAGACTAATGGAGGCCTGCGTAAATATTTTTATATGAATATTTTGGAGGTTGTGGAACCAATTGTCTGAGTTTCCATTATTTCCTATAGAAAAATCTGTTTCACTTAAAGAGCATTTCACTTAAAGAGCATGCCTCCGGAACAAATTAAGCTCTTTATGTGAGGCATCACTGTAATATTTATTGAGAGTTGTTTCTATGTGATGGCTATAAACAAAGGTGTTTGTAAACTGTGAGTGCAATCTTGAGACTGCGCTGGGCTGGCACAAGTCCATTGTGCCAGCCCAGGAGGGTTACAAACGTGCAGTGAGGCACATTTGCACCACCCACATGCATCAGTGCAGAAAGACCACTATGCCAGCTGAGCTTAGCCAACGCTGAGGTTTGAAGCGGGTAGGGACAAGGTGGGGGGAAGCAAAAAGGAGGCATTCTGCAGGGAAAGGCAGATGGGAGGGCTTTTCTGTATATGAGTACTGTATATGAACAGCACTGCATGAAGCCTCCTACTGCTGCTTGTCATATTCTGTTGTTGGTCTCATGTTCTGTTGTTGGTCTCACAGTGGGAGTCTCAAGGTCCTATATGTACCACCAGATACTACAGCTACAATCCAGAGTAACTACAGGACCTTTTACACTGACGTAGTTACGGTGCCACCTATGGGAAATCTATGTGAAATGCATACAGCAATCCAGAGTAAGTGCCTCTTACATCTTCCCAAAGTTACTCTGGATACTTGAGGATACCTCAAGTGGTCTGAGTACCACTTGTTTAGAAACGCTGATGTCAGCTGTAAACGCCCTACGTAAGCCATTGATGCACTCTCATTATCTGCAAACTTAATAATTTATTTAGTAATGTTTTTACCCCTCATTGCTCCCTTTATGTGGACCCTGTGATCTACCTTATAGGAATGATGTAGGGGTTGCTATAATTTACTATTTAAAATTATTTGGACACCCACAATAGCTTTAATAACACACAAACTTATTTCAAAGCATAAGCTGGAATCATTAATGGAGATCTTGTTCTATCTTTTGATACCCCATTATCAGCTAATAGAGTTCTTTGTAGAGACAAGCCATAAAGGAAGCCTGCCTGTGATTTTTAAAAAGAAACCTAAAAAAGCAAGATGCAATTATTACAAAAGATGAATTCTTTTTTCACTGACATCTTCCAGATGTTTGAGGCACAGCATCTGGGGCAGAGTACTCATTCTCAATACTTTCTCTCCACTGGTAGCCTATATATATATATATATAAGTTTCAGGCAGGTATGTAAATGATGGTGCATTGCAGGTGCTATTCTGC
This sequence comes from Cryptoblepharus egeriae, assembly GCA_030015325.1. Classification (NCBI taxonomy): domain Eukaryota; kingdom Metazoa; phylum Chordata; class Lepidosauria; order Squamata; family Scincidae; genus Cryptoblepharus; species Cryptoblepharus egeriae. The sequence goes on from JAREYC010000001.1 coordinate 132,119,625, forward strand.
ATGCTGTATATACTTTTATCCCACCTTTCTTCCAAGTAACTCAACCAGCAAACATGCCTCCTTACACCACTTTATCCCAGCTCTAAGTCCAATGATGAAGGTTATTCACTGGGGAGGATACCAGGATGGATGTGTTTTACACATGTCTTTTTGTCCTGTGTGCTCCCTTCAGTCATCTGAGTGGCCACTGTGAGATACAGGAAGCTGGACTAGATGGGCCATTGGTCTGATCTAGTGGATCTGTTCCTATGTTCTTATTAGACTGAGCAATGCCAACTGGCCAAGTAAGCTTTGTGGTTGGCTGGGAATTCAAATACAGATTCCCAAACTAACTACAACTCTGTCTGCTACAGCATATGACACTGGCAAGCTGACAATGGCAACCCTATACTGGTAGGGTACTAATAACTGGTAGAGAACAGTTATTCTTTAAATAGAAAGTTTATCAAGAGTTATTCATAGTAGTCCTCTAAATACAGAATGATAGGGCAGAAAAAGGCTGGACTTTAGACCAAACATTAGACTGTGACTGTGGAAGAGGCATATTCTCACATGTCACATTTCCTCAAGTAGCACAGCAGGGAGAACTATCTTGTTCTCTTGCTTTCTTGCCTTTCCCTGTGTTGCCACTTTAATCCACACAAGAAACCTTTTAGTTGGTGTTACTAGTCAGTATTTTATTTTATGTTAAAGATGTGGAGGAAAATGCATTTATACATGTGTTTCTCTTCTTGGTACTAAGTGCCTACCAGAAGAACATAGGCTGGACCAGCTTACCTGACTATTTTTGTGGGGTTGGTGCAAAAGGCCTCACACATACAGGCCAGGATGGACAGTTGGAAAACACTTCTGACCACTGACAGCCAGTGGAGAACTCTGTCAGCAACCATTTTAGAAGCTCTGCCACAAGAGGTGGTCACACTAGCCATCCATCCACAGCCACAGGAGTAGGTAAGGCCATGGAGGGAGTGGGAAGGGGCAAGGAATTAGGAAAGGAATGCTGCTGGAAAGGGTGATCCAGCAGTGATTGCATGTGAAGGAGCCTTTTATCCATTTTGGCAGCCACTATGCCCTTCTCCTCAGTCTTGTCCCAGGTACACAACTGGCACAGATCTAAGGAGACCCATAGCAAAGCAGAACACTTACGGAAGGATAAGGGATTTAAATCCTGTTTCTCCTCTGAAGTATCTCCTCTGAATCTCACCCCCACACCATAGATAAGGCATATTCCTTTTTGGCACAACTTTACCAACTGTATGTGCAAGGCTTGCATGAGCCAAAAATATACTGTACAGATTGACAAGCAGTCTGATATAAACTAACAAGATGCATTTAGAGAAATAAAAACTCCATTCTTTGAAATAAGGAACTGTAACTCTGAACTCAAGACACACAAATCTCATGACACAAAAATGTTATGTCTTGCTTTCTGTTTCACTTCCCAGTTTGGCATATAATTGCTAAAAAGAGACAATGAGCACCCTGAAGCTGAAGAAAGAAAATTGCTCTGTGATTATCCTCTGCTGTTAAAGAAATTGAAGCATCTGGATCTGGTCAGAAAAAAATACTAGATTAAAAAGATCATGAGCTTAACAAGTTATAGCTGTTCTTACATGAACTCCTTTGTCCTTCCAGGTAAAAAAAATCAGGTTTGATATTTCATAAGGATCTAACATTTACTTTGCTGAATCAGAGCAGGTCTCATCCTTATGTTCTGTTTGCAGTTGACTGAACCAGTTGCCTCTGGAATGTTTGCAGACCAAGCATGATGGCAGTGGCATTCCTGAAAAAGTAACAAAACAGTCCATTTTTTTTTTTTTTGGAGCAACAACACATGTGTACAGCATGCCTCCTCTTGCCTTCAGAGCCAGTTGTGGCTGTGAAAGCCTTTGCTTTCCTAGCTATGATCGTTTATGAAGGCAAGAGGGAGGGATGCTTTACACAGGGATTGCTGCTTCTGAAAAATGTGGTGCTTCGTGTTCCCCTCCAAGAATGTGACTGCCATCCCTTCCAGTTTTTTTCTCAGCATTAGGATCTATTAACATATACCACAGGCAAATACATATTCCATATAGCTCTCGCTACTCATAGCCACTGACAGATACTGGTAGTTCCCCTTAAAAAAAATCTGTCCATGGATAGTATAATCTATCTATGGATTTTTCACCCATGGTTTTGCATGGTTTTCCTATTAAATGAAAAGATAACATCCCCTTTGGTTTAAAAATAGCCTTCTTACCATGGTAACATGGCAGGCAGGCAATCTCTCTCTGTTCCTCACCAGGGCTTTGAAGAGTGTGCCACAGCAGCCAAAACAATTCAGAGGTTATTCCTCTCTTGCTGTTCCCTGGAGTAGGTCTGCCTCCCAGCTGAAATGAGATGGATGTAATGCTGCATTACCATGTTAAACAGGCCTTTTTCAAAGCTTCTGTGTAAAGGAATATTTGTCTTTTAATTGATTTTGTTTAATGTGAAAGTCTGTTTTCACAGAAATTCCTGGAACAAAAACTTCATGGATGCTCAGACTCAAAAGGATACACTCTTATAGTTTTTCAAGCTATCTAATCTAGAGAGAACCATTACATTTTGTAGTCGTGAATTCTTTAGGTGTCATGCACTGTTTTTTAAAGTTCAGATCACTCCTGGTTGTTTTGTTAAAAAAAAATTGGAAACGTCAGTCATGCTTGAAAGATTACAAGCTTCCTAAAGAGATTTGCATGTCCTCTTAGTAGAAATGGTTAGAAGCCAACAGTGAAGTTCTCTAGTCCATAAAGTCGTCTTGAGTCAAGTCGCAAGACTCAACAATCAAGTCTCAACTCTTCGCTCAGATTCTCAAGTTTGGAGTCTGAGTCTCAGGAGTGTCAAACTCATTTAATCCAGAGGGCTGTATTCATGATGTTTGCTAAGGACTGGAAGTGATGTCATAAGCAAGAAGTAATGTCATTAAGCAGATTAGGACCAAAAATAAGCTCTTTTCCCCACTTAGCTACAAATGACAGAGGAGAAAATATGCATATCTTGATCACGTTTTCAAGATAAGAAAATTATGTGGGTTGTCCTGTCAGCAGAGACATGTCAGCACAGCTAAGGGCAGCTGATGGTGGTGTGGGAAAACCCAAGGGCCAGATAAAAAGCTTCCTAGAACCACATCCGGCACACAGGCCTGATATTTGACTTCCCTGCTCTAGAGACACATGATGCAGTCCAATATCATGGTCCAATATCATTTCTTTTGGAAGAAAAACCATAAAACCTTGAATCAACCTTTTCCATTCCTGTTAAAATTCTTGGAATGATTTGTCTCATTGAGCACAATCCTATGCATATCTGCTGAGAAGTAAGTCCTATTATGTTTAATGGGGCTTACTCCCAGGAAAGTGTGTTTAGGATTGCAGCCTTTATTTCCTAAGAAATAAATATCTATTTCCTAAGAAGTATGTATTTCCTTATTTATATATTTTTCTGGAACACGCAATGCAGTCGGAGTCCATGGGTGATGGGCACACAGCACATTACTTCTAGCAGTTCTGCCGTTCATCCTTCTCCAGAAAACCTAACCTTCTTTGGGCACCACCACGCCCAATCTTCAGAATGAAACTGGAAATCTTGAAAATACATTGTGTTCAGACCAATTCTTTTCTTGGGCGCATAAAGTCAGAAAATAAACCAGATATGGATGGACATATTTAAAATTCTATATCTTGGATGCTTGCCAACTATAATATTCTAACTATTGCTGAAATTAAAATATGGTGTCAGTTTTTAGTACTAAGAGGGTTGCAAATCTACGCTAAGCATTAAATCTAACAAAATCATCACTATCAATGTATTGTTTCAGCAGTGGTGGCAGCAGCTGTGTGTGTGCATGTGTGTGTGTTGTTTTTGAAATTTTTCTACGAACACAAATCTTGCTTTAAATTGAATCCTATGTTATATTACTCACACTTTAGCTGACCTTCATAAATATCAAATCCTTGGAATTGTATGTCCTGACATTTAATATGTTTCTGCAGGCTAAACAGGACCACATTGCAGTAGAAGGTCACATGTCACCCACAGCTTTTAGACAGACTTATCATTTTAATGAAGATACTAAACTTACATGCAGTAATGAAATTGTGAGAGAGCCTATTTCAATCTGTCTCCAGAAACTACCTAAGCCTGCTCCTAGTATTGCTCTGAGGAAAAACGAGGTGCTTCCACACCACTGCATTCTTATAGTTAGTCCATGTGTCAATGATCTCCCTTGGACACTACAGTGCTCAAACTGTCTTTTGAAAAAAAATGAGAATAAAAGAAATGAAATACACTGGATTGACTTCAATGTTGCTGTGTCAAGCTACTCAGATTTCCATTGCCTGAAAGGTTTTCAGGCCTCAGCTGTGAAAAATGAAACTACTGTACTCAATTACTCATACAAAAGCTGAATTCCAACCTAGAAGTATATCCCCCAAATCCAGAATAACTATGGGAGCAAGTAAGAGACTTTATGTGCACCCGTAGTTACTGCACCACCTAGTGAAAACCTATGGGAAATTCATATTGCAAGCCAGAGAAAGTTGTTCTTACACCGGAGCAAGGATTCCCTGTAGTTACTCTGGATTTTGCCCTATGTGTTGGACATTTTACCTTAAGGTTTATTGGGGCGTTTATTGGGCATTTTAGTTTAGTTTATTGGGAAAATATATACATTATGGGAGAAATAACAGATAAAACAGAAGGCTAGCTTGGATTGTTGGAACTTGAATTGTTGCTTGGAACTTGCTTGTTGGAACTTGGATTGTTGGATCTTGCTACAAAAAGGGAGGCTGAGTCTTGATTAGGTGGTCTTCAGTGAACAGGCTGGCTGCAGGTTGCCGAAAGTTAAGGGAACTGCTTTTTTATGGGTAACTTGAGTAGGCCAGTATCAATTTAATTGTTTTGTTTTGTGCCTGTGTGTGTATTGATGTTATGCCCTTGGATAGCCTACTGTATGTCATTATCTTGCTCAGTGATTTTCAACCACTGTGCCATGGCAGACTGGTGCACTACAAAAGGTGTACAGGTGTGGTCTAATAAAGATCATTTATTAGTTGGACGATTTGAGCCCCTACCAGTAGCATGGTGTGCCATGTCAATAATAAAAAAACCACTGATAGTGTGCCTTGACTGTATTAGCGCCTTGTCAATGCATCATGAGACCAAAAAAAATTTGAAAAAGTTGAAAAAATACACTTGAGTATCCCTTGACATCCCATCTTTATAAATTGTATTCCTCAAATTAAAGCCCTTCAAGGTTTGGTCCCAGATTACCTGAGGAACCGCATTCTGGCTGGATCTCTTAGGTCATCATGTGATGCCACATTTTAAAATTTTCTCTGAGAACTTTAGGGCTAGAATCATACAATTTGGATAAACTCGAGGCTTCTGAAAACTTTAAGAAAGCATTCCTAATCCATGCTTGGACTGTAAGCACTGAGAGCAATAAACAAACATATGAAACAAACTTGTAGCAAATCAGATGTTTTGGTCAGCTGTAAATCAGATGTTATCAGCTCACTACAGCCTCCACAGGTTAGCAGCTATGGTCCATGGTTTCATACAGTACCCTCCTCTTTGTTCTGTCAAGAGATGCTGTGTATTAAAGCTGGGCTCTTCTGAACAAACAAATCACTGAAGCATCAGTTTTAGAATTATTTGCAATGCAACTTAAATTATGGGGGACACTGAGTCCCTCAAAGTCTTCTGAAAATTGCGGGGTTTTGAACTGGGATTCTGTCTTTAAGCATGCAACTTTTTACCAGAACATACCTTCAACAACATACATTGGAACAGGCCCTGCTAGGTCCTTCTGTGGTCCAGTCCTAATTAGTACCATCATTTGCCAACATGTTAGATCAGGAGTCTCCAAACCTTGGCCCGACCGGGGGCCAGATGCATCCTCTGGTGAGCTTCCATGCAGCTTGTGGCAAGTCCCCTCCATCCGGCCCTGGGGCAAGCCCTGTAATCTTCCAGAGGTGAGGGAAGCTCCCTGTGAGGAGGTGAGGAGGCTGCACATGGCTCCTCTTTGTATATGAAAGTGCTAATGAACTGGTTTGAAGAACTGGTTTGAAGTTTTAACACAAATTGTTTGTGTTAAAAGAATTTATCAACTGATTTTCATTCCTTCATTCATACAAGTTCTGTTTCTAATATATTGATTTATGTAAATATATTCAAATTTAAAATGTATTATTTTTCGTTTCAGCTCTTGACCCAGTGTCAGAGAGCTGATGTGGCCCTCCTGCCAAAGAGTTTGGACACCCCTGTGTTAGATGGTCACAGTTACGCATAAATAGGATAGATCCTTTCCCCTATGCAGTCCTAGTAACAAAAGTTAAAATGTGTGGGTTTCTTGTGCCATTCATATGTGTGCGCACACATGTGTGCATGCACACGCAAACCCCTTTACCTATAAAAGGGTCACTGGTGACCATTTTGTTGCTCTCTCTCCACTGGTGGCAAACTATCCTCTGTTTCTAATCTCCCTGGCCTCTGCGACATTGTATTTAATGAATTATGCCTCTCCGGAGGAGGTCAGCAAAAGAATTAAGCTGCAACCCCCTAACAGTGTTGCTGGCCAGGAGCCAGCACTGTTTCAGCCTGCTTTCCCGCATGAGGTCTACCACAGCTGGAACAAAACGACTTGCAGGTGGTTCAGTGGGCAGCAGATCACACAGTACTGCTTGGTCCAGCCCTCGGCAACAAGGAGGGAGTCACCTACGCCTGCTGCTGGTGGCTGAAAAGGAGCAGGAAATGTCTGACAGTCTGAAGCACTCCCAAGCACTGAACTTTCTGTGAAGAGAAGGCACATTGAGATCCTTCCTGCTCTTTCACTCTCCGGGCTGCACAATAATTTCCCATTTATATGCTGGGTCAGACACGTCCTTTCTCCGTGCACATTAACAGCACCGTGTATGGCACAGTGGTATTTCTGAAGTGCTGGATTATGCTGCCCTTTAAATCAGAGATTTGTCAGGTTAATTTTAAAAGCCGGGGGTAAATTGCGGACTATTTCTCATCCAGAAACCTGATTCATTTGCAGATTGGGGTGACGTTTTTCAAAGTGACAGATTCACAGCAAGTCTCACAGAGTTCCTTGAAGCCAAACAGGCTGCCAAGTAACTTCAGAACTTCCACCCACATTAACAACGGCAACCAGAATCCACATGACGGGGTTCTGTGAACCCAGCATTTTTCAGGTTCATGTTGTCTCAGCAAGTTTTCACACTCCTTTGAAATGTTGCTCCTGGAGAGGAAGGGCTTTCAGCAGCTATTTTCAACCACTATGCCATAGCACCTTACCACAGCACTTTACACAGCAGCTGTTTTCAGCCACTGTGCCATGGATGGTGCAGGGTCCACAAATGCTCCGCAGGTGTGCCACAGAAGCTTATGGATAGACATTTATTAGTAGGACCATTGGTGGTGTGAGCCTCCCCTTTCCCATGTCAATAGCTTTGAAAAACATTACAGATTCATGGTGCAATCCTAACCTAGGCCACCACAACTCATTATTCTTCCCGTATCTGTTGTGGTGTAGGGGGGCAAGGTCTGTACACTGGCCTAACCCTCCACTAGGAGTGGTGCAGAAGTATCTTACAGGACATTTGTGACACCCCCAGGTCAGCATAGGACTTATTCTTGGGCTTAGGCCAGCCTAACTGGAGATAAGGATTGCAGCCTCAGATGAAAAATTGATGAAATGTGCTTTGACAATTCACTCAATAAATCAACAGTACTGTATTTATTGTTCACAAAGGAGTTTCGTGCCTTGTCAGTGTACCACGCAATGAAAGAGACTGAATACCACTGTCCTTCAAAGTGGCACTCACTGGGTCAAGCAGCAGAAATAGAAAGCATTGCCATCTGACTCAAAATCAAGTTCTAGATCAGTGCTGATACTTTCAACTCTGTCGGTATACCACAGATGCTAGAGCCTGAGCCAAGGACTAGAGACTGAGCCAAGGATTTGCATGCAAGGCAGGTGTTCTGAGCTACATAGGGCACAATCCAGAGTAACTACAGGGAGTCCTTGCTCTGGTGTAAGAACAATTTGCTCTGGATTGCAATATGAATTTCCCACAGGTTTTCATAGGTGGTGCAGAAACTATGGGTGCACGTAATGTTTCTTACGTGCTCCAGTAGTTATTCTGGATTGTAGGATATGTCTTGATCCTGTCATTAGTAAACCCTTTCCAGGTATGTACAGAAGCCATGCAGTACCCTCTGGATCAGAAGCAGATGGAAAATCTGATCAATAGGAGCCTATTGCGTACAAACTCATGCATCACATGGAATGAAATAATGCATTAATGACTCTACAATGTTGATTTTCTGATCTAATGCATAATACTGGAAAACAAAGTACCATCTGCTTTTTTGTATTTGGTAATTCATCAGATTCCACACTCTACCAATTTTCATCATGCTTGTGAGGTCAGAGCAATGCTACTGTTGAATACCTGTATCCTTTCTTTTTCTCTCAGTTCTAGCCAATAATTCAGATGACAAAGCATGTCATCTGTTGAGTATCCGTTGTCAGAAAAGGGATGTGTGGGTGCCAGGCTGGCTGCTGCACAGTGGTCTGAGGTAGCAACTTACAGAGGGTTGCTTGTGGCTCAGAGCAGTTTGTCTGGTAGTTGATTCAGGATGAAGAAGATGGCAAGCTATGGTGGCAAAATAAGGTGGTGGGATCAGTGAGGAGACCCAAGGCACAAAATATGAGTAGCAAGTATTAGGAGTAAGAGGCTAGGAAGGAATAAAAAACAAGGAGGGAGACAGTTAACTAAACAACTGGTCAAGGGGACATTCAGGCAAAAAGACAGTTGCACAACCAATGAACAAAACCAAACTGGATAATTATAAAAGTCCAGAAAGTTCAAGCCCATTTCAAATCTAACGTCCAAACCAGGAGTTTCTGGGTGGTTATCTGTCCTCCTCAGAAATAGTATGAGCTGCCTTACTAGGTTTGAGCATTGGCCCACATCTATTGGTATCTGGGTTCCCAGAGTGATGAAGATGATGACAGGGGAAGCACTTTCAAGGGTCCTCATGGGGGGGGGGGGGTTGTTAGATTAGGGACTGCTCAGACATAGCTTCTTATGATGAGCTCTCCTCCAACTTAGGGTGCAGCCAGGATCTGACACTCTGGTGAGTCTATGCCCAACTCCACAGTGAAGCACTGCTTACCTGTTAAAAATATAGTAATATATGGGACGCTGGCTGGGGATACTGAAGCAAAAGAAAAATGCTTGGATTATCTGGTGGCACACAAGTTTTTGGAATTTTCTCCCTCTTGCTGAAGGTTTTCTAGTAGGGGCTTAAAATGTTTCTTTTGCATATGGCTTTTTTGATATGTGTGTGTGTGTGTGTGTGTGTGTGCGCGTGTGTGTGTGCGCGTGTGCGTGCGTGCACTTTTTAACGTAATTTAATTTTACCTTTGATTTTATGGTGGTCTTTTTATTGTGTTATCTGTTGCTTTTATCTGTGTTTTATTGTATTTTACACTGCTGCTTTGGTTATTTGTACTGTGATTTGTTTATGCTCTTCCCTCTTGTTTGCTTTCTTCTGTTAAATATTGCATCTTTTGTTTTTATTGTTTCATTTTGTCATGATTTTATATATAGAGGCCCCACTGCAGAGGGAACATAAGGCAAGCATTGTGAAATAAAGGCATAAATTAACTCCAGAGCACCCAACACCAAAAGCAAGGAGTCATCTGGGTTGACGACACAGTCAGGGCTGGTTCCACAGCTGGTTGCACAATACACCTTGCTGTGCATGTGTGGTATGTGTCCATGTGTCCATATGTAAGTGACCTGCACATGCATTTCACAAGGGCATTCACTAATTCCCAAAACAAGCTATGTAGCACTCTTTTTAAGAGAGCCACATTTGCTAATCTCAAGGGCAAACTCCATATCAGGTTGTCTTAATGTGCCTCTAAAACAAACAAAAGGTCATCACCACATGTGGTTCTGATGCACAAGAAGCTCAATACACAGCTTGGCTTTCCTACTTGCTCAAGACTAGAAAAAATCTGGATGCTGTTAAGCATCTGGCAGTCCACAGCACGTGGCTTGTGGATTGTGTTTGTCTTCATTGGGTACAAACACAGGCCTATTTTGACCAGAGAAGGGCAACTAACTCTTACTATTCAACCTATCCTTCCCTCATCCCATGCACCAGATCTTATCCACAAAGGTTGGGAAGACTGAGCAAGGCCAAGCAAGTTATGGACCCCTTTGAGGCTTCAGAGAGGTGGCACAGCAAAGCCATACGATCAGTCTTTCTTTATGCCATGTTTCACCTGTAGGACTCCATCCTACAACTCACTTTTAAATTATTTTCCAGATTAGTTTGAGTGTACTTCTGGTAGTAACACTGTCAATTTCCTATGCCAGTGGGGCTTGCTGTGGTGGAGCAGAAGTCACTGATGCCTCCTCAAGGTCCCTTAGGACCCAATCAAACATTCCAGCTCCACTAAGAACATAAGAAGAGCCTCCTCCAATGGATCAGGCCACAGGCCCATCTAGTCCACCAGATGGCACCTGCATCCAGGTGACCCCTCTTGCATCTGGCAATTTGAGGTTGTCCACCACTACACTCACCCCTCATGTCTCGTGACCTGTGATGGTCTTTTCCTCTAGGAATTTGTCCAGATCCTTCTTAAAGTCATTGAGGCTAGATGCCCTCACTACATCCTGTGGCAGGGAGTACCACAGACCAGTTACATGCTGGATTGAATGCAGTGCAGCCCCAAAGTAAGGAAACAAACATTCAAACATTCCTTTACCTTGAGGCAGCCTCTGTGACTATCCTTCCACATCAGGGTGTAACCAGTGGTGGGCACCAGCAGGTTCGCACCTACTCTATAGAACCGGTTCTTAACAAGAGATAGTACATATAAAGTTTAAAAATAGCCATTTAAAAGTGGCTGCCAGATGGGCAGAGAACTGGTTCTTAATTTCTTTGAAGCCCATCACTGGGTGTAACATATGCTCCACTGGTGTGGATACATCAGTGCTGGAAAGCTGTATAAACTGGGTCCCTTACACAGCACCTCTTCATGCATGTCTCCTCAGAAGTCAGCTCCACTGAACTCAGTGAGGCTTTCTTTCTGGAGAGCACGTGCAGGATTGTAATCTCAAGTACTGATAACTGACTGCTGATAGTCCATGGATTGCAATGAAATCCAGAAGCACTGAATTTAAACCAACCCAGATCAATATTCCTTTACTTGAACAGTTTACAGCTACAGTGATGCCTCACGTAACATATGTAATTCGTTCTGGAGGCATGTTTGTTATGTGAAACATTATTTATGTGAAGCGGATTTTCCCATAGGAAATAATGGAAACTCAGACGATTGGTTCCACAACCCCCAAAATATTCATATGAAAATATTAACTGGATGTAAAAATGATGACAGAACACTGGGATTGAATTCAAAACATGCATTCAATGTGCATGATCTTATGAAGTCTACTTAGGCTGCAGTCCTAAAGACACTTTCCTGGGAGTAAGATCCATTGAACACAATGGGGCTTACTTCTGGGTAGACATGGTTAGGAGGCTGCAATACAAGACACCTTCAAAGTGTCTTCCCACTTTCTCCTTCTCTCCATCCTGAGCCTCTCTCCCCCCTGCTCCCTTCTGGCTAGCCTTGAGCTGCTTCCCTCTTCTCCACTACTCTTCTCTCCCTCTGCCTAGTGCACACCCGGCCACAGGAGGAACAAAGCGGAAGTGTTGCTTTCACTATGGGTAGGTGCGCAAGGCAGCCGTGACGCTTTTTAAACAGGCTGCCAGCCAGCGCGTCTGCCCCAACTGCCAACGAACGTGTTCTTTACATGAAGCATATTGTTATGTGAAGCAGAATCCTAGATAAATTTTTGTTTGTTACGTGAAACATACTTTTACGTGAGGCGTTCTTTACGTGAGGCGCCACTGTATTACACATTTTTGCACTCTTTGACCTTCTATTTTGCATGCTGATGAGAGTTAATAGGTTGTGCCTTGTTACAGCCTTGTGCTGAACCCCCTTGTCCCAATCCACTAGAGTTCAATTCTGGATTCCCTAGTGGGTTTTTAAAAGTCACTGGATACCAAACCAGTGGAAAAAATAGCTTTAAAGACACACTTCCAGATTTTGTGCTCCTACAATATATTGTTTCCCCACAATGCATTGATATAGACAACCATTTATTTATTTATTTATTTATTTATTTATTTATTTATTTATTTATTTATTTATTATCCCACCTATCCTATGTTATAGCAAATGCCCAAGGCAACTTAGAAAACTTCTAACCTTTTGCCCTCACAACAACACTCTGAGGCTGAGTGTGATTGACTGGCACAAGGTCACCCAGGAAGCTTTGTGGATGAGGGGGGATTTGAACTTGGATCTTCCAAGTCTCAGTCCAGCTCTCTACCCGCTATATAAGGGATCTCCAAACATTTTGGTAGAAGAGCCAAATTGTTTTTCTGATATTGTGTTGGGAGCCAGAAGAAAACAAATAACTGATTTACATTTCAAATTTGAATAAATTTAGTGACAGAACACTGAATTCAAATCAGTTCATAAACACTTTCCGACACTGAGAGAAACCACTTCATAAGCACTTTCATGCACAGAAACAGGAGGTGAGTCTAGGCTCCCTAGCCCTCAAAATCTCTTCCTAAGATGTGGAAAGCAGAGCTTCCCTCGCCTCTGAAGGATTATAGTAGACCCCTGCACTATACCATCCAATTATTGAGATGGGAAATCCTATTCTGATGTTTTTTCCTTGTTACAAAACATTTAAAGGTGGACCTCAGTAACAGTGGTGAATCAAATTAATGGATACCAAGGTCCCTCATGTACTTCTTTTGTTTTGTCCTTGCATGGCAATCACAATCATCCACATCCCAGCACACTAATGGAATTGCATGAGTTCTGTTGAACTCCATGAGATAAGAACATAAGAAGAATCTCCACTGGATCATTTCAAAGGGGCATCTGGTCCAGCTTCCTGTATCACAGAGCATCCCACCAGATTCCTCGGGTAGCAACACAAGACACCAGTGTCAAGGTCCTCCACCTGCATCTGGCATTCTGAGGTTGTCCACATCTATATCTATACATCCCGTGGCAGGGAGTTCCTGCTGCTCCTTTCAAAAGAAGCCTTGCAGTGATTTTGACTTTCTATTGGAGCTGATGTGCAGTGCAATGGTAGAATCAATGACCTGGCATGACAGGCAAGTTTAGCAGGGATGTTGAGCCATTTCTCTGCCTCGCAGCAGCATTCCTCCAGCTACCAGTGGATGTCAGTAAAGGCCCCGCTTGCAAAGTATCCAGTACAATAGACAAAAGATCTCAGCAGCATCCAGCTTCAGCCAGCAGATGCAAAGTGAAATGCAGGGCTGCACCACAAAGCAAAACTCCTCCAGCAAAATGATTTAGGGCTGCCAGAGAGCAAGAGGACCTGAACATTTTAAAAAAATGTAGCAGAGCTAATCAGGTTGCACATAATTCTTTATGCTTTCACCCTTCAAGAGCAATCCTTTTCCAGTTAATTTTAAAACAATGTGCCACAACTAGAGAACAACTGCTGGAATAGTAGGAATGCTCGACAACAGGTTAAAAAGATATCCATCATACATCATCTGCTTCCACTCTAAATCTGCAACAGCCACTGTTGTACATGACATGGAGGCTGCTATACTAAGCACAGGATTAGGAAGTGAAGCCCAATGAGCTCAAAGAGATTTGCTTCTGAGTAAGCATGATGAGGATTAGGCAGCAGTCCTGCATCCAATTCTTTGCATGTAACACAGACTGCAATCTGGTGTACATGTTGTTTGGGCATAAGCTCCATGGGGGGGGGGGGGAAGCAGCATTAAATTTTGTAGAGCCTCAACATGCCCTGTAAGCCTTTGTCAGAGCCATTCTGAGCAATGAGAGCAATGTGGAGCAATGGCCATACCTGAATAAATACCTGAAACCCAGCCAGTATGTCTGACCTGTTCCTTAAAATGTTTAACCCTCACCCCCCGATATGTGGAACTCCCCTTTAATGCTTCGGCTAAAAGGGAAGCATGGGGTGGGGGGGGGGCACAACCACAAGAGGAAAGAATCACGCTTATTTCTCAGAACTCCTTGGAGGAATAATGTAGAAAACATAATAACACAAGGAATTCCCCATCCCCTGGAATTATTTGTTCAAGCCTTGCCTGTTCATACAAACAGAAAAAGCTGGATTTAACTATTTATATATTTTTAAAAAAAACCATTCAGCAAGTGTATTGGAGGACCTGGTTTACAAAAGAGGGCTATCACTATATATAATCAGAGCTAATCTCCCATGGTAACCTGCAAGAATGTAGTCATTTACGCTAGTAGTCGGCTAGAATTGCTAGCTTTCAAAAAAATATATATGACTATTGTTCCAAATTCCACACACAAATTTAATTTGCCCCCTGTTATTCCTAGGCAAATTCCAACACTACTTAAATCTATAGGTGTGCATGGAAGTCTTCTTTTCCCATCTGCAGAAATTTATTGTGCCTTTTCCCACATGCTTATGTGTAAGTAAAGGTGGTAGATCAGCAGGAACATTCAGACATGGAAATAACATTTTGAAGAAAAGATCTGACAGAATTAAACTGATTGCCCCTGCAACCCTGGCCCAATAACACATAAAACGTTGCTTAGAATATAGTCATTAGTCATTAGTTTATTTGTATAGCTGAAAGCCATTACACAAGGTTAAAATAAAAGATACAAGTATAAATACAAAAGAATATAGAATATAAAATATAAATTATATAGAATTTAGAATATAAATTGAGCCATACTTATTGAAAGCCAGACATATAATTGAGCAATGCTGCAGCTGACTCAGCCTCACAAGTATGCATCTTCTAGAAGTTTTAGACAGCTGCCATCTCATCCTCATCCTCAATCAAAGCTTCTTCACACCAGGGATAGTCTGCAGGTGGGCCACGGGACTTCGGGACATTTACTAATAGAACAATTGGGGGATTTGAGTTCCCTACAAGCAGCATGTTGCGCCTTGTCCCTGGTAAAAAAACCTATGGTGTGCCTTGACAATTATGTGCTGTGAGATGAAAAAGATTGAAAATCTCTGGTCAAAAAGAACATGTTGACACAGGAATTTTACATGCTTCAAACTGGATTGTTCTATACCAAACTATATATGTAAGAAACAGCATCTGGGAGAAGATGTAATGTAGCATTGATGTTCTGGATACAAACATGTTCTCTCCCCCTTTCTCAACTATGCAGTTCATATACAAGCAGAGATTATTGCGGCCTCACATCACATAAACAGCTCCTGTCCTATTAAATGTCAGTTATTGATGTTTAGATATCCTTTTCCAAAGGAAAAAAATAAATATGCTTTCCTAGGAAATTCTTCTTGCGTTAACTGAATTCTGAAAGTTGTTTGCTGGTGATTTTTTATGTGAGAACCAGTTCCTGAGTACAGAAATCCTAACTATGACTAGACTTATGTGACAGTGGATCACAGATTCACTCTTGTATATAGTTCTAATGTGTATCAGCTCTGCCTTTCCAGTGGACAATTTCAGTGGCGTGGAGAGGGGGGATTTGCTGCTTGGGTAACAGCCTATCCTCCATATCAGTCTACCCAGGCCTTTGTGCTTTGCATACAGCATCAAGAAAAATACCATAGTCTTTCGAGACTGATGGATGCCAATCATGTGTGTGCACTACAGTGGCCATTTTGGATCTGCTAATGCAAATGTTGGCAGAATCCTACTGATTCTACCAGTTATCTGGGCAGTGGGGAGTCATGTGGTGGGCAGAATGGGCCAACAAGAAGAAACAGGGAGTTTCTCATGGGAAGGGTGGACAAGAGAAGGAACAAGGGAGAGAAGTGGATCTCGACAGTATAGGCATGCAACAGATCCTAACCCTATTCCCTTCCTCCACCCTCTCTCTTATTCTTGTTGGACTTGCTCAGAAAAATAGCTGGGTAAGATCCAAATAGACCTACTGGGACAGTGGAAGCTTGCCTAGAGGTAAGAGAACAAAAGTTCTCTTTCCTCATGCAGCCCACTACACTGTCCCCCCTTCCCCACAAGATACAGTTTGATTGCCATTGGGGCAGCGGCATTGACAGCAAGATAGGATTGGGCTGTCAGTGTCATTTATGATGGTCAAGTGTCTAAAATACACCCAAAGGGCCATCATGAATGTACCAAACCCCCATTCTTGATCCCCACACTTTATACACATTCATGCATTTTACGTGCGAAAAATAATAGAATATAAAGTCGACCTGGACAATAAGGAGACCGTCATGCAGTTCATTTATGCAAGGTGACAGAATTGCACTAGATCAGTGGGGGCAAACCTATGGCACGAGTGCAAGGGAGAGCACTCAGAGCCCTCCCTGCCAGCACACAGCCATAACTTGCAAGAACATAGCACTGCCACATACAGTTTATAGCGCTATAAGTGCTATATAGCACTGTTTATTGATCAGCTGTAGCAGACAGAGCCATTTCATACTGTATGTTTCTAAAAGATAAGATGCATTACATTACAGAACAATACAGTATCGTATATTACATTACATTACGATAAGATGTGGCACATTACAGTAGGTGTTAGATTATGCATAAAACATTGGGCATCAAAAGAGGGGCCTGCCTGACCCTGCAACTCATGCACTGATGAATGTCATCCCTCCTTCCTCCTAGAATAGAAGATTCATGGTAAGAATTCTGTTATTTCTGGTAAACTGAATTTATTAAATTAGTTTTTAAAGACTGCAATTGATAATATCTAAGAACTACAATGTATAAGATATAAATAAGTCATACATACCTTCTGAAGTATTTTCATCTGATGAAATCAACAACTTTCTTCCAACTTTTCTGGCAGCACTCCGTTTCAGCCATGTTCCTGCAATATCCAGTTAAAGGGTTCTTGCAAGACTTCCTTGCAACGTATCTAATCTGTCATCTGTTGACAGAATATGGTACTTCTGATCTCAGAATGAATGTTCACCATGATAGGTGGTGCCACCTGCTGTGGTATAAACCTACTACCTCTATTTTTAAAATTAAAAGGGTTACAGGGTTCTTGCACTGAACCACAGTGTCCTGCAAGGCTTGACTTATGCCATTGTACCATGTCTTCTTGATGAAGCTGTCCACAATGTGTCCTAATAAACTCCAATTACGTACTTTTAGTCAGCATTGGCTGTGGAGCACAGTAAACATGGATCAATGCTACTAAAATCAGGACCAGAAATTGTGTCTACAGCAACAAAAAGAAAATGAGGTCAGAGGCATGATTCTGCACGATCATCATAGCTTGCCAGACATGATACTGATATTGGCACCTTTAACGCTGAGGCATCAAAACAAGCCTTGCTTTGTAGAGGATCATTCCTCAGCACTTTGTGAAGACCGCAGTGTTATTATTTTTTCACTGGAAAAAAATATATACTTTTAAAAACCTCAAGCAGTAGAGGATTTCAGAATGACTGGTGGTGTTTCTGACAATCTGCTGCTGTTTTAAAAGATGCTCTGATGCCAGTAGCCAGGAGTCAAAGCAAGACCTGCACAAGTGGTGGGATGTTTACAGATGCATTAATCAGAAGTCACTTTGATCCCCTGACATGATTCAAATCAGGCACATGATATCCAATACTACCAACCCAGAGCATGCAGGTCTAATAAAAATTTGGCTCCCGCATATAACTTTAAAAATATGAAAGTGGAGCTGTGCTGAAGAAGTTGATTAATAAGCCCCCCTACACAAGTGGCCTAAAACATCTGTGTATTACACTCATCTATTAAATTATACCAATCCGTATTTTAATAAGTAAAAGATATCTCTGCTGCCATCCATCAAAATAAACTCAGGAAATACTTAATATTATCATCATTTTTCTTGCTTATGAAATATGAATCCAATACAAAGAATGCTGTCCTTGCTGTTATGATCAAATATGTTTTTACAGGTGCACCAAATATTCCGTTTGCATTTCAGTTTCAAACTGTTGAAAATATAAACCACGTTTTACGTTCCTTAGGTAGACAATATTGCCTTTTCCTCCACCTCTTTGCCACATGGCACCCATTATTATTGAGTTATTACCATGTCTTCTTTCAAACAGGCGCTACAAGTGGCTTAATAATAAAAATCCAAATACCAATGAGTGTAACAAATACTATGAAGAAATATTTATTGGACTCCTTAGTATTGCAGAAGTTGGGGGTTCTAATAACACAGCCAAGTACATTAATATTATCAGAGAATGTTTGTATGTTGTGATTAGGTCAAGGTCAGTACTTTAGCACCTCCTAACTGTTGAAGAAGAATGTTTGTGATTATGCACTATTAGATACTACGCATCCTGCTCCTTATTCTGTTGCACACAATTTTGCTTAATCCATTAAAAGAAAAACCTGTCAAGAAACAGCTAACCAGGCATTTTTCCACACTGTTTGATCCTTATATTAATTTACATTCAGTTTATACAATCTGTAGGAACAGCACTAGGGTTTGTGCCCCCTGATGCAGGAGGGCAGTGTGTTATCACCATGATGGACCTCCTCCAGTGCAGTGGGGTGGACAGTGTCCTGGGAAGTAGGTGTTGTAATGCTGGTTTTGTGGGTATAATGGATAGAATAAAGATATTTCAACATGGTTTGTTCCACTGCATTATGTGTGAAGATACCACATTGATATAATGTGGCAGTATTATTCAAAAATACCAGGATTTTAAAAAATTTGTCCAGTAATTGTGTCACCCTCTCTGTGTACGTCACCCAGAAAGACCCCATCTTTCCCCGTACGCTCTTAGTTACCACACTATCTGGGATCACATAAGGCTTCAACTGGGAAAAAAGTTCAAAAGACTTAGGGTGCAATCCAGAGTAACTATGGGGAGTCTTTGCTCCGACGTAAGGACAATTTACTCTGGATTACAATATGAATTTCCAAATGGTTTTCACTAAGTGGTGCCATAATTATGTCAATGTAAATGTCTCTTACGTGCTCCCATAGTTTCTCTGGATTGTAGGGATAATCCTTCATCGTGGCAAAAAAGTCTATTCACTCGGAAAATAGAAATTCATAGAAAAAGCAATACTGCAACCTTCTATTGATAATGCTTTTTTAAGATATAAAAATTTAATTCACAAGGAATGAATGTCAATCATAGCGTCACTGGGAACCTGAGGTATGGAGAGCTTCCAAAATCAGAGGCAGTACAATACTTCTAAATCCCAGTTGGGTCTTTAGGCAGGGCAGTGGGGTGGGGATATTTGCCATTATGCTGTGGTATGAAAAGAGAATGCTGGTCTTGTTGGATTTCTGTCTGATCCGGCAGGGCTCAACTGGTATTCTTATTACAGCCCAGAAAAAGGCGCACCCTGAATTCTGCAATTGTATAAATGAGTCCTTAGAGTCAATTAAATCGAGCAACTGAGATAACATTCTCATGTAATTTTGAGTTAATAGTGTTACAACTAGAAACCAGGTGCAGGACAAAAGCAATGCAACTTGTGTGCAATAATAATATAGAGCTGTGTGGTCTGGCTATGAGCTCCCAGGCAGTCATGAAGTGATTACTTGAAAGAGTTTCATTGCAAATGATTACAGCAGATTCTTTTTTACATAAAAATATAATTGTCACTACTGGAGGAAATGGTGCAAGAATGCAAACTTTAAGTAAAGCAACACAAAGCCCACTTCTATCTCTGGCCCCCCTGGGCAGCACCAACACAGCCATGCCAAAAAGTCATATATCCAGTGAGGGGAAAGAGATTGGAAGGGAGAAGGGGAAAGGGGAATTATGAGCCGGAAATTTGCCCCGCTGTCACCAGATCCATTCCTCTCTCCCCGCCTTGGTTCCTCCTCCTTCCTACACAAAAATGTTTCATACCTCCAACGGTCCCACCTCTCACTCCACAGCCAAGACACCAGCAGAGAATGGCACCTCTGCCAGTTTGCACATGCGGCAACCCACCATCACACTGGTGACCTCATGTTCACTGGCAGAATGTCACTTCCGGTGGCACCCTCACATCCCATCAGCAGATAAGATTGGTTCATAAGTGAAACTAATTATAGTTGTCAAGGATCTAACTACTCATTCCTAAATTTAAAGACTAAAGGCTGTTTCACAAGCCTACCTGCATCATAGGATTTTTCACCTGATCTCTCACACCCAATTATTACTTGGCTGAGCTCAGACCAGCTAACTCATTATCACATCTGGTGCTCATCTGAATGTGTGAACTGTTTCCACTGAGAAACTGTTATGTATAAATTAATATGTGATGGAAAAATTGTTGTAAAGTTAGCTTAGCTTTACATCCAAGCCAGTTTGAATTTGGATTCACCCACATGTACCCCACCAAATAATGTCTGTTGCCCTTGAAAAATATACATTATTTGAGTGTTGCTTATTCCCTGAAATGCTACATAAAGCTCCTGCTTGCTGCTGTTCTTAAGCAGCCACAGGCAACTCGGTGAGTAAGGTGTGACTGTAAGGAGCTGGTCTGGAGGATAGCTTGTGTTAATGTGTGGTAGGAAGGGGATTTCAGGGTAAGTAGAAGCTAGGGAGTGCTAATTTACTAGCTTAGGTTTGAATATAGTATCATGATACATATTCATGGTACCGTATCATGATACTTGTATTTAAGGTTAACACAACAATGCCTGTCTTATCTAACACTTATCTTTCCAATGTTTCAACAATCTTGACAATACAATTCTACAGAAGAGAAAAAAACTGATTTGACAAAAAAAATGGCAGAGAAAACAAAAAATGTGAGAAACTGTGCTAGTGCAGGGTAAAATATCATTCACTTGTCTTTGTCACAAAGGCTTACTAAATACCAATTCACGTCATATAATTTTTTTAACATTTTGACTTCATGCCAAGAAAGAACCTGTCATCTGAGTTCGCAGGAACCTGCTATATTTGTGCCTCCCATACAGCTATGAAATACCCAGAATTCTTGTAAGAAATAAAAATTACCAGCAATTATTGTTATTTTACATAACATCAAAGTACTTGAAGCCTTTATTTCTAATCAGGTTTAGACTAGCACACTTCCATTTTGCATTAGTGTAAAATATATTTAAGGGATTTATTTAAATGATTTATATCCTGTCTTTTCCATGCCAAAGCAAATGCCCAAGAGGGCTTACACAGCTTTTATCCTTTTTCCTCACGACAAACCTGCAAGGAAGGTAATGCTGAGAGTGAATGACTGACCCAAGGTCACCCAGAAAGTTTCATGGCTGAGGGGAGATTTGAAAGCGAATCTTTCAGGTCTCGGACCAACTCCCCAACACCAGTGCTCTTCAAAGTGGGGGTCGGGACCCCCTAGGGGAGTCGTGACTTCATTTCAGGAGGGTTGCAAAAAGCTGGGTGCAGCAATCTTAGAATCTGGCACTGGACACCTTTAATGTCACTTCCAGCCATGACATCGCTTTTGGGGGTTCCCAGACAGATTGTCATTCTCAGAAGGGGGTCCAGGGCTGAAAAGGTCAAGTATCACTGCACTACACCGTCCTGGCTTTCTAAAATTTGGCTTTTGAAATCTGATCAAAATGCTAAAAACAGAGTTTTTATAGAACTTATGTTATAAAAACCCCAACTGAGATCAACTGCTGAGTATTTATGATAATTTTGTAGTCTCCCAGTGCGATACTGTCTAAATAGGGCTTCCATTTATTCAGATTTTTTTTATCCAAGCACCTTCTTATCCAAACATCATGGGTCTTCCCCAGTTCATTTTTCTCTGATCTAAAAGAAGCTTTTCAATGGGTTTCAGTCGCTTGAAAATTGGGCCCAACTCAAGAGCAAAGAGGAAAGCATCAACAGCATTGCCCTGACACACCATAAAACAGTCATATTTGAAAAGTAAATGTAACCGCAATTTGTTTTAAAAACAAATTGAAATGAGGAGTGCGGAATCACTTCAAGGTTTTTTGGTGTGGTTTTTCTTTCTCCGGAAAGGAAAAAACAACCTTCATCAAAGCACTTGTTCCGTACAGGTGCAACCAACATTTAAATTGCTATCCTGCCAAAATTCCAGCTGGGGTGATGTCAGCCCTATTAATGGGGACTTGGAAAACAGCTGATGGGAAAAAAGAGGATCGAGAAGGAGCTAAATAGACCTTCCAAGCAGTGTGAAAGAAAGGAATTGCTTGGTGACTGCAGAAATAGCAAGTCAACCTCTATCAACCTTTAATGTGGCATCGGCAAAGGAAATTAATTAACACATTAAAAGGCTCAAGGCTATGGGGTTTACTCCAGAGAATATGTTAGATTAGTTCAGTCAAGCCAAAGTCTGCAAGAGAGTTACGGTAATTATCGCTATCAGCATTTCCATAGGTATAATCAAAGAAAAATGCATCTTTGAATTGAAAAACAAAGGCTGCACTAAATGAGAACAAAAGCCAAATGTAAGACAGAGACAGAAATGCACATTTTTAAAATGACAGCCATGGAATATTGGAAACACTTGTCTAAGGTGATAGATCTTGGTGTGCTTTTAGGGCTTTTAGTTCAAGATGGAATAGCTGATACTCCCCCCAAAAATGCTTTAGCAGCACAATCCTGCACACTTCTACTCGGAAGAAATTTCTATTCAGTTCAATGGGTCAGGTGGTCCAACCCTGAGCTAAAGCATGCCAAAATGGTTGCTGCAGCATTCAATGGATGCTAGGTTGCCCTTGCAGGGATCTTTCCCTTTCCCTGGGTAACCCTGAAGGTTGACAGTCAGTCGTTGAGATCCAAGTATTACAAGACAGAGTGTGCTGCCAACCCAGCTGATCAAAAGCATGTAAATGCAAGCAGATAAATACGTACTACTTAGATGGGAAAGTAACAGTGTTCCATGCACTTTCAATGTTTGGACATGGCAGCCACATGACCATGTAGACGTCTTTAGATGATGAACACAGGGATGAACACTGATCCCTAGTCTATCATGTCTAGCAGGGCAAAATGCATGGGACACCTTTACATTTAATCTGGATAAGGGAAGCTTCTTCACAGTTGGGCTGCTCAACTCTGAGACAGCTGTTCAGCCAGTGCACAAACAGTCCTGTTTTAAGTTGGGATGCTCAAATGGGGGCTATATGTACGGCCAAGCAGCATCTGACCAGCATCACGCTAAGCCAGTTCCAGTGCTGGGCTGGCATTGACTGTCACAGGCATGCCTTTCAGCTTGTTTACAACTGTGCTCACTGGCAGGAGGCTGGTGCAAGCCTGTCACTATCAGGCTCTAGTTCCCAAATAATTTTGTACACAGTTGCAACCTAAATCATGTGATTAGGTCCAGCTTCTTTGCTGTTCTAATGTCAGTAGGAACTCCTCTTCAGTGTAGGAACAGCAGGAAAAGCCATGGTGCAACCCAAAATACCATTCCAAGACCACCTCAAGTCCTCTGCCTCCACGCAACATATACATGGAGCAATTCAGAACTTCTGATGCTTGATTCAAATGGACTGAGCAAATGAAGGAGTTCTTCACATAGTTCTGTAAATCAAACTGCAAGTCCTGCATTTACTTGTCTGAAGAAACCATGCATGATAAAATGATAGATTTAGGCTGGGTTCAATTTTAGAAGTCGACAAGCAGATCAGGTTGCAACCATGGCAGGCTGAAGGAAGACAGTGGCAGGCTCAGCATGAAAGGCCCACCCACTGCAATGCTCTCTTCCCCTTCCTCTCCAATGTGCCACTGTTGCAACCTGGATCACCTTGCTTAGGATATGTTGCCCCTGTGTCAGGAACTTTAATTTCTTTTCAGATCATAGCAGGGACAAAGTCCACCTCACTTCACCCATTCTGCCTATCCAGTCTACATCAAGACTTCTTGTGGCTGCTATTTACATTTAAACACACAAGATCAAGTGACATGTTCATCATCATTATCATGTCTAGCTTGGACTGTTGTGCATTTCTTGGGAAGCTGGATTATATTATTATGGCTACTGAATTTAAACTATAAACTGGGGTGTGTGTATGTCAGCTAATCACCCATCTGCATTCACATCTCAGGTTCCTTCTGGGCTGCTTTTATCCTTGAAATTATCATTATTCCCAATGAGCATCAGGAATGAGCTGCACCCTGCTGGATGTCCCTAATTCCTAATGATGTCCAGGTGTGAACCCCACCCTCAGCTGTCCAAGTTATTGTCAATTAACTCTGACATCCTCAGAGCTGTTAAACAGTTATCAAAATATGGGCAGAACTATCAACACCATGTTCCCTCCCTGATCATCATGATCTTCCATAACTGATTCACAGCCCAGTTCTAACTTGCCTTGAAGCAGGTAGGTCAACTGGCCTGTGCTGCATCCAGACCATGATTGGGGCTGGGGTAAGGGGAACTTATTCCTCCACCTTGGGTAATGCCACAGCAGCCCTAATGGGACTACTGTATTTGGATCTGCACTATATAAGTCCCCACCCCGGCCTGAGTTGGCCAGCACAGCCCTACCACTACACTGGCTTTGTCTGCAGGGCTTGATTCGGCCTCCCATCTCACTCAGTGGCACATTTGCAACACTCTGGGGCCAGTGCAGGGAACATATGCTGGCCTATCCCAGAGGTGGGGTTGCACCATAAATTTTCAAAATGTTGTTGGGCAAAATTATCTGTGTGGATTTCCATTTTCATGAATAAAATTGCTTTAAAAATGCAAAGAGTTTTTTTTTATTTATTAAATCGTTTCTGTTTGAGTTACTTTCCGCGAGAAAGGCCTGTATTCCATTTGATAAGCTATTTCTACATATGTGTCTCCATTTTTAGAAGGTGACAAGTTTGTTCCAAATTAAATGCTAGGTGAAAACTGCAAGGATGAATGATAAACCTCAGGCTAAATAACCTCAAATGAATGATGTGTAGAGTAACAGACTTCACCCCAAAGTGGCTATTTAAGAAGTGAGCAAGCCTGGAAAATTCATCACACTAGCTTGGCACTGCACAAATTAAACAGCAAACAATGTTTACATGGAACGAAAAAGCAGAAAAGAAGCCGTGCATGCCGAAAGCAATTAAAGTGAAGAGATGACACATGATTTGTAGTGTCACCTATCCCCAACTGCTTCCCAGACAAACACACACAAAAAGGTTCAATTGAATGATTTGGAAACACATGTTTTTAAGTGGTAGTGCTCCTGACAGAAGCATGACTGCGGTCTCTAAAATGGGGGGGGGGGGGGAGAGAGAGAGAGGGAGAGAAGAAAAGATGTGCAGATAAAGACCAGAAAATCCTGCCTGAAATTTTTTGAATGTGTCACCAATAGTTCTAGTAAGGCTAGCCTGAGGGCCCAATCCTACTTAACTTTTCAGTGCCAATTCAGCCACATTGCTGACCCAAGGTAATAGTACAAACCTGTCTTTACTTTGAAGAGGCCTCCTATGACTACATCCCTTTGCAGGATGCTGTGCATGTCCCATTGGAATGGCTGCAACAGCACTCAGAAGTTTTATGCTTCTAGGTCTGGGGGTTTGGGCTGGGCATTGATGAGTCAGCTATTCTTCAATGTTAGGTATAGGGACAAAAACACATTGCACCCCTTTTCACCTCCTTCTGGTTTGAAATTCTCAAAATTTCCCAAAATTTCTCATATATTTTATATATGAGTGGTATAATTTTTATATGATTCTTCCCTTTAGGACCGCAGATTGGTGTACATGATTCCTCTTCTCCTTTTGTGCTGACAGCAGCCGTGTGAGTAGGTGATCCTGAGAGATAGTGACTGACCCAATGTAACCCAGTTCATAGCTGCACAGGTATTTAAATCTGGATCTTCCAGGTCTATATCCAACATTTGAGCAACTACTGTACCTGGATTGCAAGACAAGACAACACAAGACCTACAGAGCTTCCTCTGTTGTTATGTCTCTATATCCTCAATGACTTCAAAAGAACTTTTTGGAACAAACAGCCTGAAACAGCAGAGGAAGATCTGCCCTTCAGATATTGGGGACACCACCACCATTAGCAAGAGGAGGATTAAGCTCCCACCTCAGTGGTATCCATGAGCAAAACTACCATCTGAATGTACCTGATGTAACAACCTTGCTTAAGTAGGCCTGTTTGCCAGTTTCTGGGTCTAAGACTTCCAAGAACTCCATATGACATGTGCCATCCTGAGCTTTATCGAAGACTAGACGAATTAACCTGTCATTGCAGGAGTAAAATTTATGATGGGTTGGCACTGCTGGGCATCAGGCACTGGCACCCGTGAGCAGTGGGCACCACCGGGCAATGACAGGCACCAGAAGGTACCAAGGGGCAGTGGTTAGTAACTTAGTAGTTCATTACATCACAGAAGGAAAACACTCCCCAAATGTTCAGGTTCAGAGGTTAGAGCTGGGTGTTGATCAGTCTTCAATGTTAAGTATATGGGGGAAAAAACACATTGCATCCCTTTTCACTGCCTTATAGGTTAAATTTCCAAAAAATTGTTCTTATTAGGTGCCATGTCATGGAAGGAGGACCCTCCCCAAATTTCATGTTGCTAGGTCCAGGAGTTTGGGCTGATCAGTCAGCGATTCTTCAATGTTGTGCATGGTTTTGTTGTGCCTGGGGAGTTGTTGTTCCTGGGGGTGTTGCATGGAGGTGTGTGGGTGTTGCATGGGGGGGTGGAATGTTGCGTGGGGAGTATTAAGGTGGTGTTGCATGGAGGGGAGATGTTGTGCATGGGGGGGGTGTTTCACAGGGGAGATTATCATGGGAGGGACGGCACATTGGATGGAATGGTTCACAGGGTGGATGGCGCACAGGTGAGGAGAGTATTTAATTCCTGTAATGTGGGTACATACCTCAGACAGACAGACAGACACACACACACACACACACACATACCACAGACAGACAGGCAGACAGACAGACATTCTGAATATGGATGAAGAGCATCCCACTTATTTCAATGACTGTTCTTGTTCAGTGATCTGAGCCAGCCTACCGAAGGGTACAAGAAGTCAGTATGTTGACTTATAGTTGTGTTCTGTTACTGCTTATGTGCCGCAAGAGAGAAGACAGACACAGTGGAGTAGATTAACTATTTACTGTATTTACAAGTTTAGAGTAGTCTAACACAATCCGGGTCATACACATGAATTAAGTCCTTCAGTCTAATTCTCCTCAGAGCTAACCAGTATGCTTCTGCTCTGATGAACAGCTGAGCTCCAACATCCATTTCCAACTGCCAAACAGTTCTCCAACTGTCACACCTAACTATCTCAGCTTACTTGTGACCAACTGTTAGACTGAGAACTCTAACACAAAATTTTCCTTGAGTTAGGCCCATCCTGACCCTGATCCCAGGCTCTGTGCACAGGCCTGTATGTCATAGTACATTTTGTGAAATAGTATGTATTTGCTGAAACTTTAAATATGGAAAGTATTAAAATAACTGTGCAACTTTACCTGATTGGAAGCACATTTTGCTGCAGATATGATCTGTATTACCAACAAAATAAGTATGTATAGGGCCTGTTTTAAATTAAGTTATCCTTTTGTCCTTTTTCTCTGCTTATTGTTATGTAACAGTTGTGATGGTGAAATGTGTAATGACTATTCCGGACAGTATGATAGAGCATCATATGGCATTTATATTGGACTGTAAAGCACTGTAAACATATGAAAGTCATTTACAGTTACAATTAAACTTCTAAACAAAGAACCACATAAATATTTCATTTATGAGTGAATGAAGCATCAAACAACTACCTGAGGGCTGATGGATCAAGGAGGATTTCTTTTAATACGTTGTAAAGATTTAATAGAAATGTGCAAGTGTGTTAACTCTCCTTGACAGCGTGGCTATTAAAGTGTATCCTTCAGTCAGCTCCTTCTTATACTTTATCTAAAACTGCAAAGTATTTGCCACTTTTCTATTTAAAACTTGGTACCTTATTTATCTTTGGCTTGTATTACATTATGATTCAAAGCTTTGAATCAGAGGAGTTGCCGTATATGAAATCGGATCTTGGATCAATCTGGGTCGGTATTGTCAGGGATGGCACATTTGGATCTGCTGCCCCTTGCCACCTCTGATCTGCCACTGCTGCGCCTGACACAGCGAACATCAAAACAAAGAAAATACCTCTTATCCCTCTCCTTCCTCATGCATTTGGCTCTTTTGCACAAACAGCATGACTAAGTGCACAATCCTAACCATGTCTACTCAAAAGTAAGCCCATTGTGTTCAATGGATCTTACTCCCAGGAAAGTCTCTTTAGGATTGCAGCCTAAGGCTACAATCCAGAGTAACTACAGGACCTTTTACACCAATGTAGTTATGGTGTCACCTATGGGAAACCTATGGGAAATGCATAGTGCAATCTACGTAAGTGCCTCTTATGCCTTCCCACAGTTACTCTGGATTGTAGGGTAAATGCTGAAGGTACATGGAATGCTGTTACTTTCTCACCAAAGTACCTATTTATCTACTTGGATTTATATGTTCAGGTGGACAAGCACAGCAACTTTAACCTCTGAGGCACTGCAGCGCTCAAATTTACTGTTTTCCTGCCATCAGCATAAGTGACATTGACCACAATCATAACCATGTCTACTCAAAAGTAAGCCGCATTGTGTTCAATGAGTCTTAATCCCAGGAAAAAGTGTCTTTATGATTGCAGCCATTGCTTCTTTAACAGAGTGACCAACCCTAATAATTGTCAACTAGCAGCAGACCTCCAGAACTTCAGTCAGAATTTTGTGATTTTGTTCACTAGTGATGTCACCCTTCTAAGGGTGACACCTGGGGCTTATGACCACCCAGCTCCCCATTTGTTCACCACTGGTCTCCTCAAAATCACCTGCATGGGTCAGGCTACAGTACATGTGGTGTGAAAACCTGTAAGGGCGCAGTCCTAACCTACGCTGGCACAACTCATTGGTCTTTCCATTCCTTCAGTGATGTAGGAAGATAAATGGAAGTCTGTGCACTGGCTTAACCCTCCCCCAGGAGTGGTGCAGCAGTGTCTTACAACATTTTTGTGGGCATGTGTGCATGCATAGTCTTTAAGGCTGAACAAATATTCCAATAAGATTACCAATCAAGGTTTGGGAGAGCTACCTTTTAGATCACCAACAGCTCGTGAAAAGTACAGCTGATTATTACAGTTAATTTGTCCTGAAACACATGTGCAAGTCAGTGACTGAAATTCACAACAGTAACTTGTTTCTCCCTGCTTTAAAAAAGAAAACTAAATTCCAAGGCCTATTTTTAAAGGCATGATTGATGGTACCTCTGCAAAGTCCAGACCGCATGTTCCTAGAGGAAAGCTTTACACTCGGTAGAAAGCTTCATATCTGTTTGAACTTTAGATTCAGCATAATTATTTTTTTATTATGTAGCGTCTTCTCCAAATTTCCTAAGTTTGGCCAAAACAATTTGCTAGGACTGTGAAACAATAGTATGTAGTTAAATTTGTGACTACCAATGTTTCTCTTGAGATTGGCGTCGGAGAAACTGCAAGAATGAGTGTTGTAAAAATTTACGCTGCACTTTGCAGGGCAAGATTGCATACAGAACCCATTTTTTTTGTGTCCCACACTTGCACAATTTCTGTATATTACCACCCAATGCCTTTATCTTTAAATTCCTTTTGAAGTTTTCTTTGCATTATCTTCCTGGGCAATCATTCCTTGGAACATTTTGAAACAATGAGCCATTTTGAGTTCTAACAGACACGTGATTTTCTTGAAAGTGCTCTGCACCAAAACAGTGTATCACTTTATCATCCTGAACCTTTAGCAACTGGGTTAAGCTAAAAAAAGAGAGGCACAAATTGTATGAACACAATATACGTAGTTACTATTATTCTGCATCTGAAATAGTAATGAAACTGAATGTCATTCCAGAGTTACATAAAGATTCCAAGGTACAAAATATATGAAGCTTTTTGGACACTCAGCATTTTGGGATAGAGGCTTATCTAGAGCACATCAGACCCGATCCTATGGGCCACCAGCATTGGTGTTGAGCTCCAATGCCAGTTCTGGGTATTGCAGAAATGCCTGTTTGATACCCAGAGAAGAGCAACCTTGGGCACTGGGCCCCCACCAGTTGGCATTGGGCTCAGCAAGGTAAGAGTTCCAGGCATCAGTGAGGTTGAGGTGTCAGTTTTATGGAGTATGGAGGGTTGGTGCAACTTCCTACATCAGCCTCACCTCACCATAGGATGAGATGTGCTTTGTGGCATGTTTGCTGCATTCCTGGGCCAGTTCAAGCCACTTGTGCCAGCCAAACTGGCCACTTAGATTTAGTGGCAGATTTAGATTTAGATACAGTCAGGATTTTAGGTATGTTCCATGATATTTCATTTAGAGTATCACATTTATTAAAGACAAATGATGTGTATTTCTTGAATTAGGCTGTTTAGAAGTAAGCACATGGAAACAATAAACAGCTAGATCATTAATGCAGACATTTCCATAATGCATGCATTCTTCTCCCCAATTTTCCACATGGAATGATGCTAATTCACATAATTTTCTTTGGATCCAGCAGCTGTCCAATATTCCATATTTCTTCACTACTTGAAAAGTTGATTAATACTTTAAAGAAACATATACTGACATGCAGTTATGAGGGAAAGTATACCAGGCTAGTTTCTCAAATGTTCTAGAACCAGCATGACTTTAGTGAAACATCAGGAACGTTATTTTACCTATGTAATAGAGACAAAGGGCAAAATCCAGAGTAAATATGGGGAGTCCTTGTTCCGGTGTAAGAACAACTTACTCTGGATTGCAATATGAATTTCCCATAGGTTTTCACTAGGTGGTGCAATAACTATGGCTGCACGTAAAGTCTCTTACGTGCTCCTGTAGTTACTCTGGATTTGGGGGAAAGCCTACATAGAAGGCTTTCAATTGCATTAAATGGTATCTTATTGTTTGGGAACCAATTTATATCACTAAAAAAGCACCTCAAAAAATTTTCCTGAATGCAGGAGAATAATCCCCTTTAAAAAATAAATAAGGGTGCAATCTAACTTAGGCTGGCACAACTAATCAATCTTCCTGTTCCTCCCTGATGTAGGGAGGCAAGCGCATGTCTGTGCACTGGTCTAACCCTCCTCCAGGAGTGATTCAGAAGTGTCTTATAACACTTTTGTGACACCCACAGGACAGCATATTACTTTTGCTGGGGCTTAGGCCAGCCTAACTTGGGGAGGGGGTTAGAATTTTAAGCTATGTATATCTTCCTAGAGAGAAAAAATAAGCATCTCAAGGAAAAAAACATAGGCAAGACGAAAACCTTTCTCCAAGTCATCCCTACAATTTGGGTCATATGTTGAAGAGAAATGTTATCGCATCTTGATCTTCACTGTACCACCAACAACAACAACCCACCCACCCACACACCCACCCACACACACACACACACACACATATATTTCTGCTTAGCTGAAAAGTTATAGAGTAACTACATAGCAGGAAGTTTCTAGAGTTTCCAATGGAATGGGTTTCCATGTCACGACATTTAGTTTACAAATACCCAAAGACATAATGTATGCTTTTTGGCTTGGTGGAGATTTGAACTTTGAGATTTGTTCCAGGTCAGTTTAATAGCATAACTACAACTCTGACTTGACAGTCTTATCTTTATGTAATAAGAAAAAAATTGTCCATGGCAAAGATTCAATGGATGGACTTTAGTATGGCTTAGAAGATTGCCCAACTATATTACTTTCCTCCAAATGACTCAATCAGGCGTCCTTATCTATAAGGGACGTATATAGCCATATTGAGCCTAACTCTTTTACTTTCTGTTTTCCTTGTAGCTGTCAAATGCGAGAAATGCTCTTGTGATGTTTATTTTTAGGCCACCAGTTTATTTTCATATGGGATGTTTAATGCAACCCAAAGAATGGGGATTTATGTCATCCACACTCCGTGGTACTCCTCCAGAACATTATCTGTCTTTCCCACCATTATGAAAGGTTGTTTCATGAAAAAGACTATAAAAATGTCAGCAAGGGGTAAGCGGCATCAGGGTTTTAATTAACCAATCGGTTGTTAAGAACTTGGCTTTCAACTGGAGCGGCTATGCGATGGTTTCATTCTCTTCTCTCACTATTGCATTTATTAAAGGCTCTGAACTGCACAGCTGGCCCGACACCCATTCTCAGCAGCGCTGCTGCAAACCGTATGGTATAAGTAGGCAGGAACAATCTGTTCACAGAGAGCCCCATTCAGGTGTTATGATATCATCCTTCCAAACACATGACCTTAGAAAATGAGGTTATGCACGTTTTAAGCCAACTGCAGCAAATTAAATGTCACATCATATTTTTAGCCTTCTGTTTGTTGCCCTTGTGAATAGGGGTGGGTGGGAAATAAGCCTTGTGTTTTAAGTTCATGGAGGCTTTTGAAAACGTTTTTATGCATTTTTATTTATTATTTATCCCACAATTAATAACTAAAATTGATCACATGTCCCACTTTCTTATGGTAAAGGACAGATTCGTTCACAAAGAATGGTTCTACCAATACTTAGAATCATAGAAAGAATAGGCCTACCAATACTTACTTTTTATAAGAACTAAAAAATGGAACCTCCGTGTGCAGAGATAATGTTTCCATAATATTAATTCATTAATTAATTCCCATAATAAAGATGAGTACTAACTCAAATGAACCTTTAATTTGCTTGAAAACAGGGTGGTCCATTGTGCAGCCCACAGGCTGCAAGGCTCTTTTTGGTGGCCCTTGGAAGTCCTGGGGCAGCCATCACCCAGCCCATCCTCTCATTTCAGTGGTTTTTTAGTCTCCCTGCCACACCATACCAGCTTCTCCTCTGGAGGAGGAAGCCAGAATGCCGCAACAGGGAGATCAGAAAGCTCAGCTGCATCGACAGTTGCCTCTGCTTCCTGCTGAGTGACATTGGCGGCTCAAAACTGTGTCTGCACAATCAGAGGGGTGTCACCAGGGTGGCATGGTCCCCCAGCGTATAGAAGTTGAAACTCCTTGCTCTATAAAGACACTTTCTTATCACTGCATTTACTGTATGGTCATTTGTTCACATATTAGTTGTAAAGTATAACTAATAAAGAACCCAATCCTGAGCTGCCTGGCACATGGAGTTGCCACAGAGCCAAAATATCTACCATGGAATTTAGACTGCACCAGGCAGCCAGCTGTGGTTCCTTGGGAGAAGAGGACAATGCCAGGCTCTGGATTAACCACATTTGCTCCCTCCTGCTCCACTCCGTCCTCCTGCCACATCCCTGCTCTGGAACACCTTCCCGGCCCCCCGCCCCCACCCCCACCCCCGCCCCCACCCCTGCCTCCACATCTCTCTGCTATCCAGCACTCTATAGCAAGTGCTGTGGGGGCTGCAGAACTGCACACAAACCTGCTTTACATCATGTTTGCTACAGTGGTAAGTTGACACACAATGGTCAGGATTGGGCCCATCCTATCAAACATGTTTTATACAGGGATAATTATCTGGAAATTGCAGTGATTGGCTGCAGCTGTTTGTACAAACCCAGGTTTATCTCTACATAATGTGTGAAATGATCCTTCTTTTGAACCAAGTTGTGGAGAAATCCTTAAATCTAAAGTTACCGGTAAGTCCAAAGAACTCAAATTATACGTAGTTGTCTTGGAAGTTAATTTTTTTTCCAAAAATGCAGTCTGAAAGCTGTTTGGGAATAACAACCCATTGTAAACACATAGTCAAAATAAATGGCTGTATCATGGTGAAATCCTAACAAGATAAAAAAAAGACTCACTGCATAAAAGGCAGTCATCATCATCCACAAGACAAACTGAATAAATGCTTGAGGGGGGAAAGAATCAGAGGAGATGATTCACATAAATATGTGAGAGACTTTCAATATTTAGTTCATGTAAGCCCAAGGTGTGAAGGTAGGTTATCCTGCAAAACAGCAGGGAGTCAGAGACAACTTTGTTCACTGATAATAATTCAGGTACGATTCACAAATCTTGAAAACACATACTATAAATGCATCAGAAAAAAATATTAATGTTGTGACAGGAGTTAATGTGAGCTCCTTCATAGTCCAATGGAATGAAAATATCTGTTCCAAGAAGGAAGGCCATCTGTTCCAAACCAAGGCCACAAGGTTTGGTGAAATTATGAGTACACAGCTTTTAGATTACTAGCCTAATTTTCATTTTGAAAGCTACCACTTAGTTCTATTTTGAATATTTCTTTATTTTTTTCTTAGCAGACATCTTCCTAAATCTTTTCATAAACTCCCTGAACTTTGGAAGCATTACTATGAAAGCATTTCAGGTCAGGAGGCTTATACAGGGATGAAGAGATTTAAAGGCCCTGTTCCCCACTGAGGCCTCCCATCATGGATACAGCATCCTCCAGTTTGGCATTGCTGCAATGGTGGGAGAAGAAGCATAAGATTGGGCTGTCTGGCAAGGATTTCTGAGATAGTACATCCCAGCACACTGGTTTACTAAAGAATTGCTATGAGTTGTGAGTGAATTTGCTGTGTTGTAAGTGGCCATCTATAAATGAGAACGGATCATCAATATCAAATGTGAACTTCGTATAAGAGTATGTCACGGATATAAGAGTATGTCCATCATAAGAGTATGTCACGGACATCATAAAAGTCAGTTTAGGAATTTAGTACAATCAAGTACAGTACATGAAAAAGGAATGAATAGGCTCTGGTTAGCCATAAAGCGTAACAACATTTTAACAGACTGAAAAAACAAACAAAAAAAGCCATGCTAAGTCCCATCTAGGTCATGCTTTTCCCCCTCCTGTTGACTGATTCCTGTTTCTCTCTCAAATTATCACTCCATTTCCGTCTTTGTTCATCTCTGTATGTTTCCATGTACCTTTCCAAATCTGTCTGCAAGGCTACTAATCAAAAAAGGATGAGGCAAAGAACATGGACTATTTGATAGCTTGCCCGGCATATTAAAAATATGAGTTTGACATCTTGCAGCATGTTTGAGCAATTCCTTTGCAAATTACAGCATGGCTAAATACAATTAAATCCATTCCATTGCGCACAATAACTGTTTAACATATGCGGCAAAGCTTGTACACAGATCGCAATACTGGACAGCTCTTCCTTTTAAACAGCTGTAACTCTGCAGTCATACTTAATGTGTTGAAGTCTCATTAGATTTCTTAAGATTATAGGGATAAACCAGACTTTTATTTTGTTAGTACCCTGGAGAAGTAAGAGAACTTATTTTCTAAAGAAGTGGCATTTAGTAGGTAAATGCCAGACTGATTTTGTCAGTAAAATGCTTTATACCCACCCTGTCCAGAATAATGTCACACCAGTCTGTTGGCTGGTTTGAATTAGGAGATGAGTTCTCCTGGACTTTTAGAGATTACCCTCTCTTTTGCCTTCCGTCCTGCTTGGATATTTTGAGTAGTTTCACCCATTTGCCATAAAAGCAATCTGAGATTAGCTGATTGCCTTTGAAGCTGAGGAAGAATGTTTTGTTTCCTCCTAACTGGCCCTTACAGAGGTGTGTTTTTAAAAATAATAATTTTTTTTTTGCCTATTCCAGGTTGTTGGATTCTTTGGGGTGTTACAGCCAGGTAGATTACACCTGGCAGATCTTGTGAAGGTATAGGGGTTAACAGCTGGTTTAGTGTTCACTTTGAAGTTAGCAATTGACTTGAGCAATTGACTTTATGGCTTGGGATTCTGATGAGATGCCTTTTTACTGATATTTTGGGGGAGAGGCACATCAGATGACATTATAATACCAAAAGAACTCAATGTAGACATTACTAGGCTTGATAAAACGTAACCTGGCTTTATCCTACAATCCAGAGTAACTATGGGAAGATGTAAGAGGCACTTACTCTGGATTGCTCTATGCATTTCCCATAAGTTTCCCATCCAGTGGTGGGCTCCAGCAGGTTCGCACCTACTCTATAGAACCAGTTATTAATGAGAGATATGACATATAAAGTTTAAAAATAGCCATTTAAAAGTGGCTGCCAGATGGGCAGAGAACCGGTTGTTAATTTCTTTGAATCCCATCACTGGGTGGCACGATAACTACATCAGTGTAAAAGTTCCGATAGTTACCCTAGATTGTAGCCTTAGGCTGCAATCCTAAAGACACTTTCCTGGGAGTAAAACCCATTAAACACAATGGGACTAACTTTTAAGTAGACATGATTAGGATTGTGTGTTTAGTCTGTTTAGTGTAGTATTGTCTGCCATGGTTGTTAAAAGATCTTGAGGAGCAGGAATGGGAGAGGATTCTGCCTGATTTAGAGCACAATTCTAACCATGTCTACTCAAATGTAAGCCCCATTGTATTCAATGGGTCTTACTCTCGGGAAAGTGTCTTTAGGATTGCAGACAAAGTGTCCAGACTATTCCTTATTGAATTTTTATTGCCATTCATCAGTGTTAAGATCTGCTGGCATTTTATGTATTTTTTAACATTGTGAACATGCATCTACAGATCATAGAGTTGGATCTTATAGGTCATTGAGTCCAACTCCCTGCCTGTAGCAGGAAATTTTCTTACAGCAACAAGTTATTGTCAAGCATCTTTTTGAAGATCTCCAGTGAAAGTCCACCATCTCGCTTGGCAATCTGTTCCACTGCAGAACCACACATAGGAATTTATTCTGATGTCCAAACGGAATCTCTTTTCTTGCAATTTGTACCTTCTAGTTTGTTTTAGTTTGTTTTAATTGTTCAGAATTCCCAATTAAGACTCCAAGTTAATAGCCTATTACAGTGGTATTTACAGTGACATAAAATATGTATGGTATATACCTATACCTTTTTATTTTGCCCAGGGAATCCTAAAATGAAAATGACTGTATTTTTCATTTCCATCAATTATATGCTGTTCATGAGTAAAAAGGGAAATACTGTACCTAAAACGATGGATTTGGGCTATTATCCTATGCACGTTAGTCACACTGAACCCAGTGACATTCTTAGGAAAATGCGTGTATGACTGTGCTGATTAAGTGATTCATATCATTAGTCATTGCCTTGATTGTTGTACTAAGCTACCATGAACATTTAGTAGTCTATGGGTGCAATCTTAACCTAGACCAGCAGAACATATTGGTCTTCCCATTCCCTTGATGATGTAGGGAGGCAAGCGCATGTCTGTGCATCGGCCTAACTCTAACCCCGGAGTTGCATAGAAGTGCCTTACAGCACTTTTGTGATACCTCCAGGCCAACACAGGGCTTGGGCTGGGGCTTGGGCCAGCCTAACTGGGGATTAGGACTGCAGCCAAAGTTTTCTATAAAAGTGGACAAAACACATGTTTCCCTTAAACCCCAAATGCATACTTATTCAGTATGCAAAACCAAAAGCCTAATAAGGTTAGCAAATGAAATAAACATGGAAATCCTAAATCAGCTTTAGGAAGCACAGTGTCATACAATTTGCAGAACACAGGATGTTTGGATTGCACTTTTATTTTTTAATTTTAAAAATGGCATTCATTATGTCATTTTAATATTGTCCCATGTAACACAAGACAGATGAACAGATAAAATGTATTATATGATATATAGAGTGCTTTGGTAATTTAAATCAGATTTAAAACACTTTTTAGCTCTTTTTTCCTTTCTCTTCATAGCATGAGACACGTTGGTTCAGACCTCCAGATTATGTTAATCAGGCTTCATCAGTAACAGAAATATTCCAAAATAGTTTAATGTTAGAGACAGTAGCAGGTTGCTAATCCCTAAGAAATATATCAATTCCATTTTGGAGGTCTGTCCACAAGTCAGATAAAATGTATTTCGAAATAGGCAACTCTTGCAGGCCTAGCACAAATATACCTATGCAGAAGAACAATATTGCACTTTTGTGAAAACTCCAATATGGCTATCCATATTGTAGGAGTTTAGTAGGAGATGAGATGTAGTATGCATGAGTGATATCACTAGTGTTGTAACTCATGGTTGGGCTGTGGGTGGCGCAAGTGGTTAAGACACTGTGCCTGTTAACCAGTAGGCCAGGGTTCGAGACCCAGGTCCCCACAAGACAGGTTGAGCTCCTGACCTTAGCCCAGCTCTGCGACGCAGCTGGAACCAATGTATCAGCTCTACCATTCCATTGGACTATTTCAGTGGTGTGGAGAGGGGGGATTTGCTGCTTGGGTAACAGTCTATCCTCCATATCAATCTACCCAGGCCTTTGTGCTTCGCATGCAGCATTGAGCACGATACCATAGTCTTTCAAGACTGATGGATGCCAAGAATTCATGGTATCATCCCCATCGACCACATCAACCTCCAGAGCTTTTTGAAGCCAAATCTACCCAACCAGCCACTTCCCACCCTCCCACCTGGTTTCACAAAAAGTGAAATTTGGCCTCAGTGGGAAGCCAGGTCCACCAGGCAAGTAGACCTGGACTCTGCCTCAAGAAGCCCTATAAACCTGTGCTCCAGTGACAGGTAAATCTGGGCTTGTGGAAGCATGGTGCATGGTGTGCATGGTGTCTCTCCCAACTGTATCAAGTGTGGTCAGCACCCCATGCACTCCACTAATGATGCCACTGGAGTGTATGGCTACAATCAGCTAAGTCCTAGGATGGATATTATTGGTGTTATCACCAGAATCATGCTCACCCTTCCTGAGCTGCTGCAGTATATCTGTGGCAAAGGGAAATTGTTAGCACTGGAGTACTGGCAGAAGGTACTGGACCTATGCTGGGTTCAATCTGTCGAACCTAGTTCTTGGAACTGTACAGGTAATGCACCAAATCTCAGGCTAAATAGAAGCGTCCAGCATAAATAGAACCTAAATAGAAGAGTCCAGCAAAACCTAAAAACCGAAACAGAACACCTAAAACTTAAAACCAGCAAAACCCAAAAACCTAAATAGAAGAGTCCAGCAAAAGATACCATATTACCTTCTCCTTGTGGGGAACCAAAATGCCCAGCAATTGCCTTGGATATTATGATAATATCAGAAGAAACAAATCTTCTTCTCATTGCTTTAATTTACTTTGGTGGAGTGCAGGACATCATATTGTTCTAAATAGAATGAAACATCTGTTGAAGTCACATACAGTTCATTGGCTGGGTTCACTGCAAAAAGCCAGCATATGACCTTACCAAAGCAAAACACTGCACATAACATTTCTCATATGTGCCGATCAGTGTCTTCATTTTTCTGATACTGTTCTTTTGATGTTTGATTAATCTTGTTTAACCTTTTTTCTTTTTGAGGGGAGGGTTCAAGCCCTGAGTGACAATAGCAGATCCATGCATTAAAATAAAATCTGTCCCAGTCATGTTAAAAGCATAGGTTGGAGGTTCTGATGTACACAGTAAAAGATACAAGGGAATATGCTGCTAAATTTCCCCCAATACAATTTATAGGCAGTTAATCATATACCATCAGTTATCTCTCAGCTGAATTTCCTTACTGGAAGTAGGAAGAAAGCACTTGGGAGGCCTGTCTTCAGCTTTCCGATGCAAGACATCCATGAATACCACTCAACATTGTCTCTGTTACAAAAAGAAAAGCTTGCTTTTTCCATCTCCCTCCACTCTTACCTGTCACAGCTTTATGGAGATCATTTATCTCTACTCAAAGTTCTTGGATTCTGTGCTTATGGTTTTGTAGGAGAGGTGGAAGGGAAACCTAAAATATCAACTATAGCTGAACCAATAGTGCCAGAATACATAATTCAGAGGTTTCGTTTTATGACTTGTTGTTTTGTGTAGTTCCAGATTCACGGTCAAGATGCCCTTATGTTAATAGGACCTGTGGCTTCTTTGAATATTTGCTGCATTTCTGCACTTTCAGACCAAGTCTGCAAAGCATATAAAGTCAGATTTTGTTGGAATATAACATTACTGTTTACCCCAAACTTTGCAGGGCACAGGATTAATATGCATGGGTATATGGGTGTGCTGATACGCAACAGAAATCTCATTTGGAATTTTCTTGTTCTAAGCACAGAATTCTGTATTAGTGAACACCTCCGTAGCATAAGCTACTAAGAAAAGGACACAATGCTAGCCAACTTTCCAACAGTGACATAGCTATGCCAGTGGGACATGTGCTGTAAACTGCACTTTGGTTGTGGGTGGGGGAGTCATGGAAGTCTCCTTAAGGTTAGTGGTGGGCTCCAGCAGTTTCGTACCTACTCTATAGAACCAGTTATTAATGAGAGATAGGACATATAAAGTTTAAAAATAGCCATTTAAAAGTGGCTGCCAGATGGGCAGAGAACCAGTTGTTAACTTCTTTGAATCCCATCACTGCTTAAGGTAAGGCAATATTTGTTCCCTTATCTCGGAGGTGGATTGCCTTTACCCCCCCCCCCCACCAGAGCTGGAAAATTGTTTAGGATTATGCCCTTAAGCTACTATTTTCATGGACAGCTTGTTAACATACCACACTCCTTAAAAGCCATTAAACTCTAAGTAAAGCCTAATCATAGGACTAAAGGAAAAAAATAATTAAGTCTAGTCTCCAACAGCCTTCCACTTACCTCGATAGTTCTGTTACTGTAAACTGTTTTTTTTTAGTCCACTCCTTTCCCAAACCAGTGCATACGATGTGCAGATGCTGGTATAGTATCCATTGCATCTTGCCCTCTAACCAGGGACCAGGTTGGGAGATGAGTTACTCAGGGCACAAGCCAGAATAACTATGGGGTGTCCTTGCTCCAGTGTAAGAACAATTTGCTCTGGATTGCAAAATGAATTTCCCATAGGTTTTCACTAGGTGGTGCAGTAACTATGGGTACACAAAATGTCTCCTAAGTGCTTCCGTAGTTACTCTGGATTGTAGGGTAAGTCTGCATTCCTAACCTCCAGGTAGGCTGGCCTAAGCCCCAGAATATATCCTGTGCTGACCTGGGGATGTCACAAAACTACTGTAAGACACTTCTGCACCACTCCTGGTGAAGGGAGATGTGCACTGACATGCCTTCCTACATCACCACAGGAATGGGAAGATGGATGACTTCCACCAGCCTAGATTAGGATTGCACCCTAAGTTTAGCAGGGTGCCTCACCTCAGTGTGCAAGAGGCCCTTCCCCCTCTCTTTCAGAGCCATTCTGGACCAGCAGAGTAAAATGGAGAAGATGCCTCTGTTTTGCTCTACCATCCCAGAATGGCTCTGAAAGGGAGGGCATCTTGCACATCAAGGTGAGGGCCCTGCACAGCTAATTGTTTTGAACACCCTCTAGCTAGGCTGTTGGGGTGGTAAGAGCTGCCACGTATATTCTTAAGATCTACATTAGCAATCCTGCTGCCCAAACAGAGATGAGGGTTCAGGATAGTGCCACAGTGATTCACCCCATCAGAGTCCATGAGAGGGGAGCCCAGGAGCCAAAGGAGAGGCACCATAAATTTCCTGGGATCTTACATTTTCTGATCTTACCCAAATGTACTTCCTACAAGAGATGCTGGGGCACTACTGTGGGCACATGGTGGCAGCTGCTGCTTCAAGCCTTATGCACTGAGCTGAGGAATGCATACATGACAATCCCTACCCTTTTGCCGAGAAAAGAGATAGGCTTTCACCAGGTCTGGGGAAGAACATACAGCAGGGAGCAACAACCAGTTTGTTCTCCGGTATTCAGAGATGTGATATGTCTACCACAACAAAGACTCATACAACCCCAGCATGTGTATATTGTTAAATCTAAGACACTGAACAATGTGACGTCTTGGGCATGTGAAAACCTCCTAAATAGTGATTCTCCAGGCTGGAACTAATCGGATCGGCTCTGCTGTTCCATTGGACTATTTCAGTGGCATGGAGAGGGGTGATTTGCTGCTTGGGTAACAGCCTGTCCTCCATATCAATGTACCCAGGCCTTTGTGCTTCACATGTAGCGTCAACACGATACCATTAGTGGTGGGCCCTGCCTCGCCCAACAACTGGTTCACAGGAAGTTGGGGCAGGTGGGGACGGGGTCAGGAGGCGGGGCCAGGGTCTGGGTGGGGGCGGGGCTAGGGGCGGACCCCAACCCGGGGGCAGCACATGTGCATTGCATCTCCTCCGGGTGGAGGGAGAGCACGTGCCAAGGTCTGTGCGTCTTCTCCAGCAGAAGGAGACACAGTGCGCATGTGCCAAGGTTGGCGCACACCACAGGTGGGCAGAGGCCTATTCACTCCGGTCCCTGGGAACCGGATCTTCCAAATCCCTGGCTGCTGGGGAGCCAGTAGCAGCAGCTGGAGGGGATCTGTTCCCAGCTGGAGCAGCAGTTAAAGGCTCCAGCACAGAGCGTCTTTCCTTTTTTTGGAGGAGAACACAATCTCCCTGGCCCCTTTTTCTTTTTAACTCTTGCCTGCCTCCTTTCCACGATAGATCCTCTTTCCTTAGCCTGGTGACTACAATCCTAACCAATCAACCAATGGGTCTTACTCCCAGGAAACTGTCTCTAGCATTCCTCCCTTATTTCCAGGATAGATCTTCTTTTCTCAGCCTGGTGCTTACAATCCTAACCATGTCTACTCAAAAGTAAGCCCTAGCGCTCAATGGGTCTTAATCCCAGGAAAGTGTGGACATGGTGCATCCTCAGGGAGCAAGGCTAGGCAGGTCTACTCAGAAGTAGGTCCCATTACAGTCAGTGGGTCTTACTCCCATGAAGGTGTGGACAGGGTGCAGCCTGAGAACCCAATCCTATGCATGACTGCTCAGAGGTAAGTCCCATGACAGCCAATGGGGCTTACTCCCAGGCAAGTGTGGCTAGAACTGCAGCCTGAAAACCCTATCCTATGCATGTCTACTCTGAAGTAAGCCCCATTACACTCAATCGGGCTTACTCCCAGGCACGTGTGGCTAGAACTGCAGCCTGAGATCCCTATCCTATGCATGTCTACTCTGAAGTAAGCCCCATTACACTCAATCGGGCTTACTCCCAGGCACGTGTGGCTAGAACTGCAGCCTGAGATCCCTATCCTATGCATGCCTACTCTGAAGTAAGTCCCATGACAGTAAGTCCCACTAACAAAAACTTAGATTTTTTTTAAATTAATTTTTTTAATTTTTTTTTAAAATTCCCCCTTTAAATTCTCCCTGGCCCCGCCCCCTGACCACGTCCCCTGACCCTGCCTGGCCACGCCCACTTCCGGGGAACTGGTTCTTGGGCCAGGCTGGGCCCACCACTGGCGCACAAGCATTGCATCTCCTTCTCCTGGCATACCAAACCTTTACGCCGGGTTTTTTGGCCAATCTACATGGGCTATACTGCTTGAACATAGTCCTTATGGTTAGTAATTTACATACATCACCTATTCTATTTTGAATTTAATCAAAATTTAAAACATTGTATGTTGCCTCAGCCACAGAGATATTTTCTCAGCAAATGACATCATCAAAGTTATCTGCATATGGATGCAATCCTAATCTCCTGTTACGCCAGCCTAAGCTCCAGCGTAAGTCCTGTGCTGTCCTAGAGGTGTCAAAAAACTGCTGTAAGACACTTTTGTGCCACCTCTTAGGGTGCGTTTAGGCCAGTTAGGCCAGACATGCGCTTCCTACATGATCATGGGAATGGGAAGACCAATGAGTTG
This sequence comes from Cryptoblepharus egeriae, assembly GCA_030015325.1. Lineage (NCBI taxonomy): Eukaryota > Metazoa > Chordata > Lepidosauria > Squamata > Scincidae > Cryptoblepharus > Cryptoblepharus egeriae. Next base: position 132,163,184 of record JAREYC010000001.1, read on the forward strand.
GGCCAGCCTAGGTTAGGATTGTACCCAGTGATGGGCTCCAAAGAAATTAACAACCGGTTCTCTGCCCATCTGGCAGCCTCTTTTATATGGCTATTTTTAAACTTTATATGTCCTATCTCTCGTTAACAACCAGTTCTATAGAGTAGGTGCGAGCCTGCTGATGCCCACCACTGATTGTACCTATGTCTCTGCTAATATTTCTCCTCAGGCTGAAGAAATGAAGGCTTCTTCAATAATTTACTAGCCTGTTTTTCTTCTGAAATATTAATAAGAAGCTATATAAAAGTTTAGAAGGCAGTAATATTTCTAACCAGGGCAAGATTGGAAAGTCTTTGAAAAGTCTGAGGGAAAACAGCGCAGGCTGTATTTGTTTCTAGACCTGTGGGTCCAGGTGTTTCTGCTGATTGACAATGTTCTGCACAATAGATTTCCAAATCCTAAGGAGAACCAAGTATAGCATTGACAATGTTGCATGCCTAATCCTATGCCCTCCATTTAGAACTCCCAGCCTTTTCTTCTCCCCAGACTTACCCCAATTCTTTAGGAGTTGATATCATTCTAAAGAAGTTGACATGTTCTTTAGACAACCTATTGGCATGAAAAAGGAGGAGAAATTCCCCTCTTCCCTCCAAAGCCTTCTGATCTGCTCTCCCACTGCATAAAGCATATATCATTTTGGCTCAATTATATATAAGGGGAAAAGGATAGAATTGGACTCAGTATTTTCAGATCCACTAGTAGGTAACTATAGGTAACTAGTTCACCTACAGCCCAATTGTATGGGCCTTCTGCACTGTCATAATTCAAATTCTGCTAGCATAGCATGCTTTACAACTATTGCAAAAGCCAACCCATCTGTGCCAGTGGGCCACCATAGCAAGCAGCAATGTACTTCATGTACTTCATGTACCGAGCACAATCCTAATCATGTCTACTCAAAAGTAAGCCCCATTGTGTTCAATGGGTCTTACTCCCAGGAAAGTGTCTTTAGGATTTCAGCCGTAGATGTACTTCAATGGCCTGCAAAGAAGTCATTGAAATAATATGTTGGTACAAGGAGCAGGCAGTGTGGGGAATGTGTGGAACAGAACAGGAAGGAGAAGAAACAGACCCCACAATCCAGAGTAACCACTGGAGCACGTAAGAGACATTACGTGTACCCGTAGTTACTGCACCACCTAGTGAAAACCTATGGGAAATTCATATTGTAATCCAGAGCAAATTGTTCTTACACCGGAGCAAGGGCTCTACTCTGGATTGTGCCCAGAGTAGAATTTTGGCAGAAAGGGGTGTGTGTCAAATCTTGGAAAGGGCAGTATCATCAACAGCAACACTTCCAGTATCCAGTTCCCATTCCTGGCCTCAATCTAACTTCCCCGAAAGCTGGTACATACTGACATCCCACCCCCCACTGCAAGGAATTGTGCTCGGACTAGTACTGGGACTTGTGCCAGCCTTACCAGGGGTTAGGATTCCAGGAGTTAGGGGTTAGCAATCAGTTGTATAACAGCAAAATCACTGGCTCAGGTCAAGGTAGATCAGTTCCAGCATCAGATGATTGCATGCAACTTACATCAAGGAGACATCTGTATCCACAGGATGCGGGATGCACTCTAGTGGCATAGCTTTATTGGCATTAGGATATCTTATAGGATTGGGCTGTCAGTTCTTTTCAAGCTATTGTGACTGAACATTTACCAAGAGGCATTTTTCTCCCTTTGAGCCAACTGATCCACATCCAAGCATCTCTTCTGGAGAGCCTGCAAAAAATCTTATGAACTTTATGCATAAAGACCTCCTCAAACTCAAAGTAATGTGTATGAAGCTGATCTCAAAAGGCTCAAATGCCAGAAACAACAACTGTACTAGATCAAACTCAGGAAGAAAGTAATGGAACTAGAAGGGGATAGTTTCAAAAAATAATTTCATATGCAATATTGCTGATAAATTGAAATGCTACCATGTGAAATCTAAGCAGAGTTTTTGGCAAGCAAAATTACACTCTTTATATAGTAAATCTGGGTTGCACTGACTTGCCAAATTTAGATCATGCACAGATTAGGAAGGTTTTCTTTAATGTCCTAATAATCTCTTAGTGTGCAATCCTAACAAATTTAGTCCAACCTAGCTCACATGGCATATCTTTCCATGATGGTGTGGGGAGGTTGGCAAGTGCCTGTGCACTGGCGTAGCCTCCCTCCTCCTCACTAGAGGAGCAGAAGTGTCTTATGGCAATTTTGTGACATCCCCATGTCAGCACAGGACTTATGCCAGGGATTATGCCTGCCTAACTGGAGCTTAAGATTGCAGCCTTAATGAAGTACATTTATAATTGCAAGAGTTCATGAGAATTTACTGAACAACTTTCCTACCCTAACATGCCACAGGATGTTTCTCTTCTTTTAAGCTTCACACTTACACATAGCTTCCCCAAACCCAAAAATTCAATATTTGTTCCTTCACAGATTATAAACTGAGGTGTATGTGTTAAATAGCTAGTATTCTGTGTCTTATTTATTTATTTACTAACTTATTTACTTACTTACTTATTTATTACATCAGCACAGGGACCATGAGAGAGAGTGAGAGAGAGAGAGTAAAAGGGATCATCTGTGCCCAGGGTCAAAAAGAAGCCCAAGGAAGGAACCTAGAAATTTCCTAGGATCATACATTTTCCAATCTCACCCAGATTTGTTGCCCATATGGGATGCTGGGGACAATACTGTGGGCATGTGGTTGCTGCCATTGCTGCAAACTATATACACTGCATTGAGTAATATATACATGATACTCCTTAATATGGCATCAAATCTGGGAAGAAACTGGCCTGCTACGGTAGCTCTTTGGCATGTGGATCCACTTACCATTAGAGCTCAGAGACATAACTGTGGTACTACAGCAGTTGTAGGAGTAGGCTTTGATACACACAGGATACTTTCCATTCTAGTGTGAGCAAAACAGCACAATCCTAACCATGTCTATTAAAAGCAAGCCCATGGTATTCAAAGGGTCTTACTCCCAGGAAAGGATTGCAACCATAATCTAATGATGCTAATTTTACTGCAATAAATTTCTATAGTTAAAAGATTTAGATTCTGTAGTTTAGATTCTATGGTTAAAAGACTTACGAGTACTTCTGGTTCTCCATATTTGTACACTTCTCCATATAACTGTTCTCCATATTACTGGGTCTAGCTGCTGACACTGTGCAAGCAGGTAGACATGGGCTCTACATCAGAAAGCCCAATAGATCTGGACTCCAAAGACTGTTCTGAGTCCCTCCACCCTGTTTCACCCTGTCCTTGGAGGAGGAGCCCAAAAGAAACTTTGTACCCCCTAATAAAATTCCTCTCCGAGAATACATATATGTACCAGTATACAAATCTCTATCAGTGCATAATCCTCAAAGTCTTATGCATCCTATATTACTTTTTCCACCTTTCTAACTGAACTCCCAAACTTCTTTTCCAATTGCTCTCTGTATTATTTTCTCCAGGTTCTAGCGTTATAAATCCCTGCATCACCAAAGGAAATTGGTCTCATTCAGTCAGAAGTACACAGAGCAGTTCTCTACACTGCAGCCCCAAAAAATTGCAAAGAATAATTTGCTACTTACTCATGGTGTATTAAGTATTATAATGCCCTGTTGAAAGATTAAAATATTTGAATTGGGCATTATAATACTCAGGTGCAATCCTAACAAATAACCAGGAATTAGGATTGCTCTGCCAATACACCATAAGTAACTGCTGCATTACAATCCATGTGTCATCACTGCAATGGTGCATCATCCATATAAGCTCCGTATGTCATGGATAAAAGACTACAGATCCAATTACTGCATTTAATTATCCCTAACACTCGCAGCCAGAGAAGGACTGGGATGAATTGAGCAGAAGGTTGAGACAGGGTCTTTGGACAACCAGAGCTGAGGAAACACACCAGTTTCAGGCACCACCTCAACTATTAGGAGATGCAGCTAGGACACCACACTGAAACACATTCAGGCTGCGATCATATCAACACCTTCCTGAGAGAAAACCCCAACTAGTATAATGGGACTTACTTCTGAGTAGACAGGCAGTATTCCTTGCCACAGGATGTGATGATGGCATCTAGCCTCAATGCAGATAAGAAGGGTTTGGACTGATTCCTGGAGGAGGGGACCATCAAAGGTTATGAGCCATGTAGATAGATGCAGATGTGGGCAACCTCAGAATGCCACATGCAGGGAGGCACCTGTATGCAGATGTCTTATGTGCTCCTGGAGGCATTTAGTAGGCTGCTGTGAGATACAGGAAGCAGGACTATACAGGCCTTTGGCCTGATCTAGCAGAGGTTCTTCTTACATTCTTAAATGTGAATGGCAGAATTGGAATGTTCAGCAGATTTTAGACACATGCTATGAATATCCCTTCCTTGGAGGAGCTTTATAGCATAAACTGTCTGAAAAAGACTTCTAAAATCCTGAAAGACTCATCATATCCTGGTCATCAGTTTTTTGAAGTACTGCCATCAGGCAGAAGATACAGGGTGATTAGAACAAAAACAAATCAATTAAAAAACAGTTTTTATCCTAGTGCAGTGTCTAGACTAAATGCGGTGGTATAGTGATATGTTGAGCAGAGTCTAGCAAAATGGTCACATGTGATGTTCTTGTTTTTGTTGTAATTGTGCTGTTTTTACCATTGCGAAAGCACCTAATTTCGTTGTACATGTGTACATGTGTGCAATGACAAATTTCTATTCTATTCCAAATTTTTATTCTAGTCTAACTCTTGGTGTAGTAGCAGCAAACACTCTGAAATCTGACACTCATAAAATCATTGCTTGAAAATGTTGTTAGTGCATGTAAATGTTAGAGTAAAAATGAATAGAGTACAAAAAGGTAGCAAGACAGTGATATCAGACAGTTTGCAATTCTTGAATCTGAATCCAGAAGTACCTCTTTTTCATACTTTGTTTTTTTTCTCAGAACTGTCATTTGGTTCAACTATAAACAAAGCTAGCCTTGCATAGCCATTGCCCTCCCATCTCCTGAACATGTAAGCAGTTCCAGGAGATCTCCCAAATCTAAAGCAGGAAATTCTTTTCAGTCCAGCTGTCATCAACCCTCTGCCCTGCCAAATCTCTTCCTGTGAGCCTCTCTTGGAAAATCAGCAGAGTTTAAAAAAAATGTTCTGTACTTGCTCTAGGATAGCAGCATGACTTCAACATGCCCATTTCCCCATTTTAAATCTTCAGTAATTGAGGTGTCCTATTCTTCTTCATATTATGTTGTTATTCTCAATGGTGTACCTCTGCTTTGTACATAATACGAATTCCAAAGACAATACTTTCAATAATTATTGGCTTCTTTCCTGATGAGCCAATCAGGTTAGAATGCTTAACAATTGCCTACTAAAATGATTTTTATATGGCATTTTCCCTCATGTGTAAGATAAGTAGTTCTAAACACCTGGGATAAGGATTCCTTGTTATGAGATTGCTGGTTTTGGCAGTAATCCTGCTAGTGAGTCTGACTGTATGATAACCCTAAGGAATGCTATAAGTTATCAAATGGAAAGGAAGACTGAGAGAATATAAACTGAATTGCAGTCAACGCAATTCTTCCTCCAAAAACCACCAATAATCCTTTTTTGGGTCAAGAGCAAGGTTTTTGCCTAATCAACCTTATCTGTCTGGATTAGCCCCATCTGCCTGTTTTGGAGCAAAGGTTCTCAAACTGTGGGTCACATTCTGATTTTTGTTTGGTTTCAGGCCAGTTCTATCCAGTAGCCAGAAGGACACAATATGGTCAACAAATTCAACTGGGTGCCAGGACTGTTTGGAAGCCACAAAATATTTTAGGGCTTGACATGGCCATCACAGCTGTTGAAGTGGGTTGTGGCAGTGAAAGGATTGGGAAGCACTGGAGAAGACAATTGACAGCTTTCAAGTATCTTATCAGCACTATGAGTGCTCAGATCTGACATATATGTTTAAATATGGAGAAAGGCTTCCTTAAAAGAGGAAGAGTAGTGAAGAAATATTTTCTTTTGCCTGATCTAATTCTCCCAATACTCAGTTTTAATGGATATTCTGGTGCTGTGTAAGAGGAAAAAAAATTCTCATACGATCAATCCCTTCCATAATTTCGTATGTCTCAATCATGTCCCCTCAGGAGCTTCTTCTCTAGATTGAAGAGTCCCAAACACAGTAGCCTTTTCTTTTAAGTGAGGTGACCCAACCCCACACAACAACTGCAGTGAAACAGAATCCATCAGCAAACTGCTGTGCAAACACACACATATGCTTGGAGAGATGCACATACATGTGTGTGTGAAAGTGGCTGATTGTATGTATCCATGACAGACACAATATCTAAGACAGCACCTTAGTCATCTTCAATCAGCAAGACAACTTCCCCAAGTGGTATACCTAAAATCAAATGAAAAGAGCTCTGCTTGTTCCCAGCCCAGGCGCTGAAGCCCAGAGCTGCTGGGAGTACGGTGTTGTTTCTAAGGCTTGCAGTGTCTTATTTCATTCAGCACTTTGGTATAAAGAGAGAAAAGTTAATAAATGAGTCGTTCCAGCACATGCAGCTGCGTTAATTAAACAGCAATCTCCACATAACATTTTATACCATGGGATGCTTTGAAGAACTTCTCTCTGCTGCTATTTTATTATGTATTTACCCAGAACTAGCTCATTCTGCAGGTTTCTTACCAGATACGTTCGATTCTCTTCCTGCCCATATTGCCTTTAAATTTATTTTCCATTCATCTACGAAGCAAGAGTAACAAAAAGACTGCCATCTGTGCTTAGATGGGGTTTTCTGTCACAACTGTTGACATGTAAAGGGAATTTTCTATTTTGCTTGGATCACACTTTTGCTTTCTTTGGATTCGGCATTTTGAGCTGAACTGTAAAAAGAGAGTTAAATGTATAGGTTGTGGCAATTAATGCATTATTTACATTACTAAACTACAAACACATATTGCCTGTGCCCCCCAGAGCCTCAGCCAGAATAACCCATCTCCTGTAGATCAGATGCTTTGAGATACTACCAGCAAACTTCTGAAGCTGCTCTGTATGCCACTGTGTCGATGGTTTATTGCCAGGAAAAATATTCCAGGCCAGTTTGTTAGGACATTGATGTTTCTCAAGCCTTCATTGGTACTGGAGCATTGAAAATGTTCCTACTGAGCCCTGCTGACACTGAAGTCATGCAGAAAGCCCAGAGGGCTGATGTAACAGGAGTTGCTGATCAAACAGATTAGGCTGGCTTTGGTTCATTGCATGTTCACCTCTAATGTTGTGTGGTTGGTTTTGTACCTTGAAAATGATGTGGGCCAACTTTGGTCCAAACATGCAGCAGACTTAAGGCCCAATCCCATCTAATTTTCCAGCACTGACGTATTCACCATGCAGCCCCAAAGTAAAGGAACAAACATTCCCTTACTTTGATGCCCTCCCCCCATGATTCCTCCCCTCTAGCGTTGTCATATGTCCTGAAAAAAAACAGGAACAGTTCCCATTTTGGGGGATTGTGTTCACATACCGGCATGTGTGACAGAGGGTTCTGGTGCGGCCTGTGGTTGAAAGAGCCACATAGCTTCCTATGATATGGTTCTTATCTCTTAAACAGTTGTGTCGAGCATCTGGCCATATAATGCTGCAGCCACAAAGAAAACAGCACATGCTTCTCCTCTAGTAGCAGAACACTGTCTTTTTTATCACATGGAAAGGCCAACTGAGAGCCTGCTTACTTACTCATGACAACATGTGCTTAGAATTGTAGGTAAAACTGTTTACTCAGCATGGGCTGGGCTATAGGAGTGCATCAGATGTGTGTTCCCCATTTCCTGCATCTTACATTTTACAATTTTGTAAAAGTAAGAAATGCAGTTAGTCACATGCAATTAGAAAATGTACCTAACTTTTGCATTCTATCCCACTTAAATCAAACCCCCAAAATAGCACAACAAAAAAAAAATACAAATTCCAAATTTAGTTCATAATTGTGTTTTAACTAATGCACACTGAAGTGTAAAGGCCCACAGGAGGACATTCATTTGAAAGAGTTCTGTTTCTTCATATGACACACAGTGCAATTCTAACCCAGGTTGACACAACTCATTGGTCCCATGGTGATGCAGGGAGGCAAGCGCATGTCTGTACACTAATCTTCCCCCAGGAGGGCACAAAAGTGTCTTATGGCACTTTTGTGACACCGCTAGGACAGCGCAGGACTTACAAGGGTATGTCCCATATGCCAGGGCTTAGACCAGCCTAGGTGGAGATTAGGATTGCAGCCACAATATAATAAGGAAGCGTAATCACAGCTATGTCAAGTTCCGTTTTTCTCTCTACAATGAAGACAAATAAAAATTTCTTTTCTCTTAATGCATCCTTTTCCTATTTTGAATTTCTGAAATGCCAGTTTTGGCCTGGAAAGAACATTGGCCTCTTGCAGTTCCTGTTCTTTCAGCAATCACTGTCAAACGTCAACTGGAAAATTTATGAAGCAACACCTCTTTTAAGTCCTCTCTTTCCACTGGCTCTGTATTTTTAACTTCATCGCTGCCAAATATAGGTCAATCCAGCTGTTTTGAAATAAACTTGCTATAATCCTGGGTTTCTTAAATGCTTTTATGAGGGTTAGGTCAGTGCACAGACATGTCCCGTCCTCCCCACACCACCACAGGAATGGAAAGATAGGTGAGTTATGCCTGCAATCCTAATAGGTTAGGATTGCAACCTGAATCAATCATGGTGGGTGAAATTTGATCTGAATGATTTCTTGAAAAAGTATCAAAGAAACGTTCACATCATAGGGGTCATATTGATCTAATGCCTGCCTTCTTAGCATGCTAAACAATTGCTTTTGTATAATGCAAAAATGGGTATCCACAGAGATTCTTGGAACCCAAAAATATGGATAAGGCTCAACCTGTGATATATTTAAAAAAGCACAGCAAAATAGAGGAGGAGATAAGAAAGTCATCCAAAATCCACCACAGTTCTGCTGGCTGATTGTAGCATTAAACAAGGAAGCAGAAGTTTAAGAATTAAAGGATAAAGCACAATCCTAACAATGTCTACACAAAAGTAAGCTCCAATGTATTCAATGGGTCTTTCTCCCAGAAAAGTGACTTTAGGATGCAGCCGAAGTGGTTAAACAGTAACAGTTGAATTTCAAATTGCTGTCCTTTCAGCCTGCTGTGTGATAAGGTTTTCTAGGCTGTCTTTATCTAAGATCAGATTTGCTAAACTCATTAGTAGTGCAGTTGTGTTGTGAAACACTATCAAGACTCTTCAGGACTATTTTTTGGTAAATTAGCAAGTGCCTTCTTGTGGTTGTACCTTCTAACACCTTCTTGTTTCACATTTTGCTGGTTAGTACAAAGGGAAAGGGACTTTAGTTACTGGTTTTCCCCAGTTTTCCCCCTCAAATACTGTTTCACAATAAAAAATAAAGGAAATGTAAGTGGTTCTAGTTTTGCCCCATGATGGCAAAAGATAGAGGCATTCTGGGAAGGGGGCATGGTGCCAGGTTTTGCAGAGTACCTCAATGCACTATGTAAACTCTCCCCCCACTTTGTTTTTGGAGCTATTCAGAGTGGTGAGAGCAAAGCACTGGAGATAAGCCTTCCAAGCATCCAGCAGAGGTTTTCAGGTCAGCCACGCTGAAAATGGCAACACCTTCTGGCTCAAGAACTCATGACAGCTTTATCAGCTTGCAGTCTCCCATCCAAGAGTTGTCCTGGTCTTTTCTGCTTAGCTTTCTTCTGCAGTCTTGCAGTCAACCACCAGTCCACACCGGCACCTGCTACGTGCAATGTAGGCACCCCAGAACACTAATGTGTCCGTGTCAATGGGATTTGTGCTTAATCCTGTGATGGGAACTAAGGAGTTAAAATAGAATGCCTCCAGGGGAAAGGAATATTTGTTCCCATATTTGGGTCTGCATTGGTACTGGAAAGTTGGATAGGATCATATCCTTCCTCCTTTGTAACTTGGTTGAGGATTGCAGCCCAAATGATGAGGGAAAGCAAGCCATCATTAGTCCCAACTCAGTTATTTGAAAACAGTAGAGCATAGGTATAGCAGTATAGCATAGTATACTGGTATAGTGTATCATACAGTATAGCATGTGTCAGGATGTTGACTGACTGATGTTCTGTGACTGTTTATGTGCCGCAAAAGAGTGAAGACATACACAGCAGAGTAGTTTACTATTAACTGTATTTAGAAATCAGAGTAGTTCAAGACAGTCCAGGTCATACAGGTTAAATTCAAGTCTTTCAGCCTAAAACACCTCAGAGCTTATCAGTATTGCAGAGCTTCACAGTTCGCCTGTGCTCTGACCAACGTCTGAGCTCCAACTGCCAAACAGGACTCCAACTGCCAACTCCAACCAACAGCCCCAACTGACAAATCCCAACTGCCAGTTCAAATTCGGAAAGTTCTAATCAGCCTAAAAACCAACTAGAACCAATAGTTAGGTTCAGAAATCTAACAATTTGTAGTCCTATAATGTAGCTGTTTTTAACAGGGAAGCACAAGCTAGAGAAATTACAAATGCACTGAATGTAATGCAAGCCTGTGGTTGTACGGTCCAGCCACAGCCATAGTCACAAAGTAGGATGCAGAAAGCCAAAAGTAGAAGGTTGTGCAACACAAAGTTGGCACCCGCTGAGGATGAAATGGGAACTCCTGGGGCCAAACAAGTTCATGTATGTGACAGCAGTAAACAAAAAAGGAACAGAACACATTTGCAATGAGCACCAAATTCCCATTTATCTATTTTGCTTTTCCACATCAGAAGGCAGGATCTGGAAAATCCCTGTTGAAACACAGCATGCAAATAATGGCTGCCAACAAACTACGATAAACATACACGGGGTCACGCACACTCCTTAGGACTCACGATTGCAATCCTATGCAGTGGTACTTGGAAAGAAATGTTACTGAAATTGCTATTGTTGATATTGTTTAGAATAGATCATTGGTAGTCAAACTGGGGTGTCCGTTACAGTTTGTGAAAAGGTTTCCTGTCCCTTTAAGGGGCAAGGGGAAAGGGAAACCAGCAAATTGATCCTCATGATCATGCCACCCTGGAGGAAAGGAGCTAATAAACCAGGAGACTGCAAGGGTCCGGGGTGTGGGGAGCTCTGCAGTGCACATGTACGGCTTCCTGCATCTTCCAAATAGTGAAAATTGCAACTGCAACTAAATCAGAAGTGCCACCCCTGCACTTAAATCCCCTAAATCAGTGGTTCTCAATCTTCCTAATGCCGTGACCCCTTTATAAGTTCCTCATGTTGTGGGGACCCCCAACCATAAAATTATCTTCGTTGCTACTTTATAACTGTAATTTTGCTACTGTTATGAATCGTAATGTAAATATCCGATATGCAGGATGTATTTTCATTGTTACAAATGAATTGTGTGTTCTATGCACACACTGAACACTATGGGATTAATTTTAGAGTAGGGATGCATAGGATTGGGCCCTGAGGCTGCAATCCTATCCACATTTACATGGAAGTAAAGGCCCCCCTGACTATAATGGGATTTATTTCAGAGTATGCATGCATAGGATTGGGCCCTGAGGCTGTCAGTCAGCCCCAGTGTGTGTGCAGCTACAGCCAGAGGTCTGGCAAGCCTGAGCTGGCCCCCTGCACCAGGGGTCTTTAGGCGACCCCCAGGAAAGCTCTAGGTGACCCCCAAAGGAGTCCTGACCCACACTTTGAGAAACACTGCCCTAAATGTTGGAGAACCACTAGTTTAGATTTAAGTGTTTATTTAGGATGCAGTCCTAACCTAGGCCAGCACAATGGGATTCAAAGAAATTAACAACCGGTTGTATGCCCATCTGGCAGCCACTTTTAAATGGCTATTTTTAAATGTTATATGTCCTATCTCTTGTTAACAACGGGTTCTATAAAGTAGGTGCGAACCTGCTGGAGCACACCACTGAGCACAACTGATTGGTCTTCTCATTCAAGAGGTGATGTAGGGACTGAGGCAAGTGAATGTGGGTGAAGGAGTGATGCAGAAGTGTTTTCAAGCCTGAGTGAAAATCCATATAGTTCAGCAGTGCCAAGAGACCTGGCCAAACAGGAATAAGGACTTTTTAATGCAGCCAACCAAAGTCAGGAAATGCACGTATGGTACCCACGCAGACTGATCAAAGACCCAAACACACATGGTTGTGGCTTTTGGGGTGAAGTTAATTACACTGAGAGGGGGAAATAGACTTTTTCAGGGTAGCTTGTCAAAAAATAAATGCAGGATTTCTTTCACTTGCTGACCAGCTAGCCATTTTTGTCCTTGATTATGGCCAAAAGTTTTTTTAAAAACTTGGTTTTGAAAATATAGAGAGTTTATCTTTAAGGAAAACCTTACACTTTACAAGCATCATAAAAAAGACAACCAATTTGAAATGTTTCAACTGACAAAAAACACTAGCCTGGAAAAGCTTGTTGATTTAACTCTACAATTTATGTCGAATAAAAACATTAAAAAGTATTTCCTATCACTTGATTCCTTTGGACTGGGTGAGAGATTTGTTTGTTAAATGTGTGCAAGTCAGAAAAGTTAATGTTGCAGAAGATGAACTGCCAGAAATCAGAAATAATAGAGAACTAAAAATGAAATACTCATCAACATGCTGATTTAAATATAATGGCACAATCCTATTGTACTTCTGTACTGGCTAAGTGAGCACTCCACTGGCTCAGATTATGCAAACATCCCATAAAGTAGTGGTTCTCAAAGTGGGAGTTGGGATCTGCTTCATTTCAGGGGAATACTGTAGTGATGTTGGCATCTAGCTGTTGGCATCTAGCATCTAGCACTGGGCGCCACCATCATGGGCACTCAGTCTGCAGTCTATACTTTCCTGAAAGTAAGCCACATTAGGATTTACTTCACAATAGAAATTTACTTCTGAGTAGACATGGAGGACCTCTGGCCTCACAATGATATAACTTCCTGTCAAATGTAACTTCAGACCATGATATCATTTCCAAGTTGAAGACAATACTTCCAGGAGGTCCCAGACAGATTGCTGTTCTCAGAAGGGGGTCCTAGGCTGAAATACTCAAGAACCACTGCCATAAAGCACATTGAGACAGCATCAGAGTTGATAATACTGCTGGTAACAGTGTGTGAATTGATCCCAGGAGAGGGGCAGGATTGTTAGCAATGGCATGTGCTGTGTACCCCCTTCCTGAGTCAGATCCACCAACACAGATCACTCAGACCTGCAGCAGTGATTTGAGGTGCAGGTCTGAGTCAACCTGTTACCAGAAAAGCGACTTTCCCTGTGGCAAGAGGACCACTGTTCTGTCCCTTACCTTGAGGGGAACTCCAGACTGCAAAATTCCCCCATAGGTAACATTGCAAGCCATGCTAGCCCCACTGTAGTGGTGTATGGGAATTTCCATTAGGTTAGACTACCATTATAGAACTTTGGGCACAATCCTAACCAATTTAGGCTGGCATAACTCACCTGTTGGTGATAGTTACACAGAAGGGCTGTGGGTAGCGCAAGTGGTTAAGACACTGTGCCTTTTAACCAGAAGACCAGGGTTTGAGACCCAGGTCCCCACAAGACAGGGTAAGCACCTGTCCTTAGCCCAGCTCTGTGAGGCAGCTGGAACCAATCCTATCATCTTCCAAGACTGATGGATGCCAATACTTAACTCACCCGGCACAACTTTGCACGTGGTGTGGGGAGGCCTGTACATACCTGTGCACAGACCTAATCCGCCTTGAGCTCCCTCTTGCAGGTGAGGAAAGGTGGGATATAAATTAAATTAATCATCATCATCATCATCCCTCTAGGAAAGCGGCAGAAATCACAGCAGTTTTGTGATACCCTAGACCTGCATGGAACTGGGGTTAGGATAACTGGGGTTAGGATTGCAGCCTTTAAACACAATTTTAATACTAATATTTTAATGTTCAGCTGTGGCTGAAATCCTAAAGACACTTTCCTGTAAGACCTATTGAACACAATGGGGCTTACTTTTGAGTAGACATGGTTAGTATTGTGCTCCATATTTTTAATAAACTGATAATGTGCCTGAACAATTTTAGACACTTGTCAGTATACAATGTATACTGCTGCTGGAGTTGATCATTTTCAAGGTTGCGATCTGCCCCTACCTTGTTGTTTTAGTTGTTGTTGTTTCAGTACACACACACACACACACACACACACACACACACATATATATATATATATATATATATATATATATATATATATATATATATATATACACACACACACACACATGACAATTCAAATAATGCACATTCTTCATAAACCTTATCTTTCTGCTGATCTTAATACAGTGTCTGGTGTAATCATTATGTAGTCTGGATGTAGATGCTTATCCAGACTTTGAATATCATCTCAGTCTTTGAAATATTGTGTAAGGTTTTATTTTTATAGATCATTACTTGAAGTTGATAATTGCTGTTGATAATTGCATTGTGTATTATAGCTTAGCTGAATCCCATTTTTGCTTGATCCCATTCAAGCATTTCATGCTTCTAGGTTCAAGGGTTTGGGCTGGGCATTGATAAGTCAGTGATCCTTCAGTTAAGTTTAGCAGAGATGAAAACACGTCCCATTATAGTCAGGGGAGCTTACTGAATAGGTTACTGTATGTGTGAATAGGATTGCAGCCTAACAGCCCAATCCTATGTCTACTCAGAAGTCATTCCCATTATAGTCAATAAAGGTTACTCCCAGGTAGATAAGAATAGGATTGCAGTCTAACAGCCCAATCCTATGCATGTCTACTCAGAAGTAAGTCCCATTATAGTCAGTGGAGCTTACTCCCAGGTAAGTGTGAATAGGATTGCAGCCTAAAATGCCAATCCTACGCATGTCTACTCAGAAGTAAGACCCATTATAGTCAGCGGAGCTTACTCCCAGGTAAATAAGGATAGGATTGCCCAATCCTACTCTTGTCTACTCAGAAGTAAGTCCCATTATAGTCAGTGGAGCTTACTCCCAGGTAAGTGTGAATAGGATTGCAGCCTAAAATGCCAATGCTATGCATATCTACTCAGAGGTAAGACCCATTATAATCAGCAGAGCTTACTCCCGGGTAAATAAGAATAGGACTGCCCAATCCTACTCTTGTCTACTCAGAAGTAAGTCCCAGTCAGTGGAGCTTACTCCCAGGTAAGCGTGGATAGGATTGCAGCCTAAAATGCCAATGCTATGCATGTCTACTCAGAAGTAAGACCCATTATAATCAGCAGAGCTTACTCCCAGGTAAATAAGGATAGGACTGCCCAATCCTACTCTTGTCTACTCAGAAGTAAGTCCCATTATAGGCAGTGGAGCTTACTCCCAGGTAAGTGTGGATTGGCCAGCAACCCCAATTTGGAGTGCAGTCCTTGGCATGCATACTCCAAGAAAGCCTTTGTAGTGTTGCAGTTTTATAGAGGTGCACACTTGAGAATAAATTCCAAGGATCACAATGAAAGCTAATGATTTCTGCACCAGGCTCAAAGGTTCTGCCAGTGCAGTAGATGCTCCCTCCCCCCACCCTCTGACTTCAGACCCTTTCTTCTGGTTGGCTGGAACGGGCTTCTTTGATAAGCGTTCCGAGGCACGGCATAGGCTGCTTGCGCGTTCTACTCCCGCCCATCGCTCTGCCACTTCCCAGCCTGGCGGAAGGACCCCTGAGTGGCTTCACTGCCTCTCCATCAATTGTCAGAGGTGGCTTCTTCCGCCCGGTCAGCAAGTGGCTATGTTGTGTCTGAGACAGAGAGATGCAGGGAGCCTCCCTGGGACAGCTGGATGGGGAAGGTACGTGCTGGGGAAGGGCCAGCTGGGCTCCTCCTGGCTGGATGGCAACTGGGCACCTCCTTCTCCACTACCCACCCACTATCTAGGGCTTTGGAGGGCAGAAATACATCAGGTGAAGCCTCTCTCTCCTTCCCTGGATATGGGTAGGAATAGGGGGACCACATGTCTTCTTTTCCCAGGACATGTCCTCTTTCTTAGCCTTGTGTCCTGGGAAAAAAGTCTTCATTGTCCTCTTTTCCTTGTGAGTAGGTTGCATGGAGCCTTCTTGTCACTGATAAATTATATGTAGGGTGATGATCACATATCACTTTTTTTCCAGGACATGTCCTCTTTTTTAGTCTTGTGTCCTCAAAAAGTCTTAATTGTCCTCCTTTTCCTTGTCAGCAGGTTGCATGGAGCCTTTTGCTAATTAAACAATTGTATGTAATTTATACAGTGTGTAAATAAACCACATGCAAGCTCTATATCTACAGGGTGATTGAAAAGTAACCCCCTATGTTGTAATTTATAAGTATTTAAAAATATTTATAAGTATCTTAAAATAGGGAGTTACTTTTCAATCACCCTGTATATCTATATATGGTATATGGTCACCCTGGATTGGAAACCTCACCTTCCAGTTCTCGCAGTTATGCACAGCTGATCATAAATGTGGGGAAGGTGGTAGCCTTGAATGAGAAAGGTTGTTACTGAGCATCTCTTAAGGGGATCTTATCACTCCTCCCCACAGCAATATCCTATAAGCTTTCCCTCCCCACCTGTGAAGTTATATAAGACAGCAAAGCTATGTCCTCTCGAACCAGTAAATAAAGCCTTTAATTTTTTTGTATTTAATACAGTGTGTTATGTTTCAATTATAACAATAGTGTGTTTTTATTTTATATGCATTGCGTTTGCAGTGCATGTTAGGCATGTTTACTGCAGACTGAGCTAGGTTTTCATCACAGGAGCTACATGTTTATCTTCTCTTCTGAGTTAGGGTTGCCATATTTCCTGAAAAACAGGACCAGGCCTGATTTGGGGGGATTGTTTTCACATAGGGCAAATGGGACAGAGAGCACAATCCTAACCATGTTGACTCAAAAGAAGCCCCTTTATTTGCAATGGATTTGCTCCCAGGAAAGGATTAGGATTGCAGCAAGAAGGCCCTATCCCGGTTTTGTGTATTTACTTGAATATAATGCACCATTGAATACAATGCACATCCTATACTTAGAATCAAAATACAGGGTAATTCTAAATGAATGGGACAAAAATTTGAGGTTGCTTGCCTTTTTGTCCCATTCATTTTGAATTACCCTGTACTGTATTTACTCGATTCTAATTAACATCAAATATAATGTGACCCTGATTTTGGAGGCTGACCCTATAATCCATAGTAACTACAGGAGCACATAAGAAACATTAAGTGCACCCGTAGTTATTGCACCACCTAGTGAAAACCTATGGGAAATTCATATGCAATCCAGAGTAAATAGTTTTTACATCGGAGCAAGGACTCCCCATAGTTACTCTGGATTGCATCCTGAATTTGGCTGGAAAAGGTGAGTATTATATTTGAGTAAATACAATTTGTCTACTGCCCTCCTTATGAAGCTCAGAAATATCACATGTCCTTTGCTTGTTAGAGTAGTGGTGATCCCAGGGCTTGAGATACACTGTGTCAGCTCTTTTTGTTTAGTTTAATTTGGTGGTATAAATTTACAAAGACATAAATAATTTATGTCTTTACATAAATAAATTCACAAAATAAATTTACAAAGACATAAATAATTGGTCAACTGCAACTGCTGTCAGTATATTCTGAATGGAATCAATTAGTATTTGGCTATAACCCATATTTTGCAATTCCATTAAATGATAGAAGATAATGAGCGACTGGTATCACTTATAAATATAAGCACCACCCCCCCATTAACTGGATAGTTTAGGGACTGGAGCACCATCCAAAAGTGAAAAGCATTGGAAAGTGGAACCCAATCTTTTTTTTAGTTTATAAATATTGTTTCCAATGCCTTTTAGCTAGCATATTGCAAATGCTCCTTTTACCCTGCATATTCCTGCTGCCACAGAAAGATTTCTGGAAATGGATTCTCATTAAATTCCTTCAGGAATGGGTTTAGACCAGGAGCTACAACATGGGGAAGGACAATTTTGGCCTTTAGAAAAGCAGAGAGTGGATGAAAGAGCAGAACATACATTGAGTGAATGAGATCTGGGTATAGTTGAAAGAGTGGATTGCCAGAAAACGAACTGTCAGAAAATGGAGATACTTGTACCTGGAAGCTTCTGGGCTACAGAATGGGGCTTGGGCTGCAGTCCTATACAGTACATCACGATCAACTAAATACAGTAGGATGTATCTGAATAAATGTGCAGGCAGTTGGTTTCCAAGCGAAAGGCAGAATCTTATTTGGAAGTTCCAACTATTCCTATTCCAAACAGTAAACAATAAAAATTAGTACTAATTAGCAGTAATTATAAGTATTGCCAAAATGGAAATATTGTGGTCAAAACATTGACCACATGCACCAATTTTTCTGTGTGTGATGCTGGACAGGTGCGGTTCTTGTCATGCTGTAGGCAGTTGCAATGATATGTTTTAATTAATATTAGTGTTTATTAACATAATTGTTATCTTTGAAAAAAATATGGGCTGTGGGTGGCACAAGCGGTTAAGATGCTTTGCCTGTTAACCAGCAGGCCAGGGTTCAAGACCCGGGTCAGCCCCACAAGACAGGCTGAGCTCCTGTCCTTAGCCCAGCTCTGCGACGCAGCTGGATCCAATCGTATTGGCTCAGCCTTTCCATTGGACTAATTCAGTGGCGTAGAGAGGGGGGATTTGTTGCTTGGGTAACAGCCTATCCTCCATAACAATCCAACCCAGGCTTTTGTGCTTCGCATGCAGCGTATGCAGCGCCAAGCACGATACCATAGTCTTTCAAGTCTGACGGAGGCCTGCTTTTATCTTTGAAAAACAAAAAGTGTTCCATTCAGCTAGAGAGTGATAACATGGGTGGCTTCTGAAATGCAAGTATATGATGATGCAACATTGTTGAAGCTAAGCAGGTGACTGCTGGTGGACCATTGGAGTTGTAAGCAAGTTACAGTGATGTTTCCAAGAAATAGCTAGTGATAAGAGTAATACATAATATACTTCGTACAATGGGAAAACTGAATTGATTCCTTTTGTTGGCAAGCAGGAAATGAGAGCAAAGTTTATTTTATTACAAACTAGTGAAAACGTACCTGTGTTGTGGGAGTAAAATTCCACTTATGCCATCTCCCCACTGCGCATCGACCCCTCATGCGTATCACCTCTCCTTGCACAACACTCCTCATGCACAGTGTCCTCCCCAGTGCAACCCCTCCCTCCGAACATCTCACCCAGTGCACCAGGCACCAAGCACCAAATTGGCTGGATGTTGGTCAGTCTTCCATGTTAAGTGCAGGACAAAAACACATAAAATTTCACAGTACACCATCCCCCCACTGCACATCGACCCCCCCATATGCATGACCCCCATGTGCATCAACCCCCCATGCACAACATCCACCATGCACATCAATCCCCCATGCGCAACAACTCATGCGCATCACCTCCCGTTGCACAACACCCCCCATGCGCTGTGTCCTCCCCAGTGCAACCCCTTCCTCCGAACAACATCTCCCCCAGTGCACCACGCACCAAGCACCAAATTGGTTGGTTGGTCAGTCTTCCATGTTAAGCATAGGACAAAAACATGTTGGAACCCTTTTCAGCCCCTTAAGGGTTAAATTTCTCCACATGTGACAAATTTCATGTGACATAAGGAACACTCTCCCCGAATTTCATGCTTCTAGGTTCAGGGTTTGGGGCAGAGCATCCCTCAGTCACCGATTCTTCAATGCAAAGTATAGGGAGGAAAACGTGTTGCGCCCTTTTTCACCCCCTTCTGTGTGGAATTTCCTAAAACCTATTCTTAGTGCACCCCTCAGTCACGGAAGAAACACCCACCCCAAATGTCATACTTCTAGACCCAGTGGTTTTGGCTGGGCATTGATGAGTCAATCAGTCAGTGACTTTTCATTTTTTAATATATAGATAGAAGATGATGACTTGTAAGGTGATGTAGAGAACCAGAGACGATTAGACCATGGTTGGACTCCATTTTGTGGAGTGACTTCTATTTTGAGGGGGGGGGGGGGAAGAGAGCTGAGGCTAAGTGCCAGCAGATGGCAGGAGGTCAGGGAAGGTGCAAGGACTCTGTAAAGAAAGAAGGTTCATATAGCTCAGGGTTGCCCAAACCCTGTGCAGTGGCAAGCCCCCTCCATTTGGCCTGTAGGCCAACCCTATAGGTCAGTGGAGAGTGTTGTGAGTGCCAGGAAAAACTTAAATGCTCCTCCCTTTTGTATGAGTGAAAATGTTCATGAAAGAACTGATTAGTTTGTTTATGAACTTACTAGATTTCATTCATATAAGTTCCGTCTCTAATGTATTCATTTATGTGAATTTTTGTAAATTTCTTCAAAATCGACATATAAATACTTTTTTCTCAGCTCGACAAAGTGTTAAAGAGATGATGTGGAAAGAATTAATTTACATGTCAAATTCTACTCTTTAAGTTTTACAACTTTTACTGAATCCCTGAAGTTTTTATGGTGAATTATGATATGCATAGCTAGTTACAATAGCAGTTGAGGCCATCTTATTCTCTTCAACAGTGAACATGAAAGCAGCATGTGGAGAGCAAGTTCCCCTATGTGAAGAGTTCATATACATTTGTGGAGCAGCTACTCAAGTCTTAAAGTGTGGCCCATGGAAAGATCTCTGGAAAAATGAAAGTGTTCCCAAAGTTTTGTTGCTGGTCATTCCTGGTAAGTTGTTAAATGTTTTCTTGATGAGGCATTTTCTAAGCTTTAAGAGTAATCCAAGATAGAACTTATTGGTAACTGGAATGAAAGCAAGAGAAGACCCAAGTATGACAGAATGGGGGAAATGGGGAAATATGCAAGCCCAAAAAGAGTTGTGCAAGTGAAAAAGGTTGATGAGTTTATATATAAAACTGAAAAGTCACTCACTCACTGACTCATCAATGCCTAGTCAAAACAACCGGGCATAGAAGCATGAAATTTGGGGAGGGTGTTCCTTCTGTAATGGAGGGATCCACTACGAACTGGTTTTTGGTAATTCCAACTGGAAGAGGGTGAAAAGATGTGCAACGCGTTTTCCTCCCTATATACTTTACACTGAAGAATCAGTGACTGAGGGATGCTCTGCCCCAACTTCTGGACCTAGAAGCATGAAATTTGGAGAGGGTGTGCCTTCTGTCACATGAACACCCACCAAGAACCAATGTGGAGAACCAAGAGAACCAAGAACCCTTAAGGGACTGAAAAGGGGTGCAACATGTTTTTGTCTTATACTTAACATTGAAGACTGATCAACATCCAGTTGATGCACTGGGATGATGCTCCCTGGGGAGATGGTGTGCACAGAGGAGGGTGCATATGGGGGATGTTGTACAGGGATGATGCGCATGGTGGGGCAGTGCGCATGGGGGGACAATGCGCAGGGGGGTTAATGTAAAGGTGGAGACATTGTGCATGGGGGAACAGTGCGCATGGGGGTGTTGCATGTGCTGTGCATGAGGGAACAGTTCATATGGGGTGATGATCCACATGGGGATTGTTGCGTGTGGGGGGTCTTGCGCATGAGGTGAGGGTGCGCATGGGGAGAGGGTGTGCATGGGGGATGTTGTATGGGGTATTATGCATGGGGGGATGATGCACATAGGAGGTTGATGCGCAGTGGGGGGATGGTGTATGGGGGGATTTTACTCTTGCAATGCAGGTACATTTTTGCTAGTTTATTATTAAATTTATACTCTTCTTTTCTCTCCAAAGGGCAGTAAGAGTGGCTAACAATCAGATAAAAACACATTATAATACAATTTAAATAACAATAATTTATTTATTCAATTATTTATTTAACTACCCTACAGCCCAATCTAGAGTAGCACTTGGGTTGCCCTATCTGTCACTAGGCTGGAGCAACTGCAAGATGCTCCACCCTAGTTACTCTGGAAAAGGCTTGGGGCAGAGCAGGCAGCATATGGTCCCCTAAGAGAGGTGGACCTCCTCTGTCCTAACTGAGGGAGCCTGGGCATCTCAGGAGAGGCATGTTGAGGGCATATTTAGCATTGCCTGGGGCACAGCAGTTACTCTGTATCCAGAGCCTGTTTCCAGGGCAGAAATGCCCTCTCCTAGCTTCTATACCACCTTAGGAGCAGGTATAGTAATGAGTAGACCCATAGGGGTCCATGATAAGGCCTGAGTAAGAATGGCAGTGTTGACCAAAAATCTGAGTTCTTGGCCAGCCTATCTGCAACCCCTGCCTCTCAACCTCAGGATATGGCACAACCATGGCAGCTCACTAACCTGGGGATACAGCAGGCCACTCTAAGAAGCCCCTTTTATTCACTGTAATAAAGCCCCTTTTATTCATCTCATCAGGGACTCCTTCAAAGGCAGGCACCACAGCTGTTCCTTGTTCAGTGTGAACTGAGGGGGGTCTCCTCAGGAGGAAGCCCTCCCCAGGTGTCACTGACCTGGTGCCTCCTGAGCATGTTCTGGAGCAGTTAGGGCAGCCTAGGCTTCCTAACTCTCTGGGTGCAGCATAACTTTCTGCTCTGGATACAGAATCGTTAGGGCAGCCCAGCTGGGGCACTCCTCACTGACCTTACTCTGGATTTTCCCCCCAATTTATCTATTGTTGTAAAATTTCAAGAATATTTGTGAGCCCGGGCACTGGTCACTGCTGGGCACCAGAGGGCAACAGGGGCAGTGGCAGGCACCACTGTGCAGCAGGCAGCAAAAACCAGCAGGCCCCACACAATGGGCACCAGTGAGCACCCCTATCAGTCACCAGGCAGAAGACACCAGACATTAGAAGCCTGGCATCAGCACCACCAGGCGGCAGGAAGCAGCAGGAATCATGAGGCATCCCTACTAAGCACTAGGCACTAAATCAGTTTTTAGTGGGTCCTTGCATCCCAGAAGTAATACACTTTCCAAATTTCATGCATCTAGGGCAAGGGGTTGGGGACAGGCACAGGTTTAGGCCAGGCACAGACTTTTGGTTGCCTCCAAACCTACCTCAAGACAAGATGACAAGATGCCTGAACCCTAAAAAGAGGGCTATGTCCCCCAAATTTCCTGACATCCAAGCAAAATTCTTGACATGTTTAAAAAATGGAGGACACCCCCCAAAAATTTGGTAGTTCCGCTCCTCTCCTTGGTGGGGAGGGGGGTGGACCAGTGCTTCCCCACTCCGCCATGGGAACAGGGAGATGGATGAGTTGTGCTGGCCTATACTGGTCAAGATTGAGTCCCAAGCATGACAGGGATGTAGAAAATCAGGAGGTTTATGAGTGGCAAAACTGGGCGCATGACCATAGAAACAGGGGCTTCAAAAACTTCGCATTTTGAAGAAAAAGAAGTATTTGGGGGCAAGAACTGTTACTTGGCTTGTTGCATTTGGGGGCAAAAAGATATACAAATGTAGATTTCCTTTAGTGGGCTAATATGTATCTCCTCTTTCCATTTAGCAATAAAATAAAATTAAAAAGTGGCATATAAGTATTATTTTTTTGTGGGATTAACCTCAGTGATAGACCTTATAGTGCTGAAGCAGGGTGTGTGGAAAGACCCTGGTGCTTCCTTTTACTGAAATGAGAGCTTCTGCCACAACATTGGAATTGGATGTGTTTATTGCTTGTAGTTCTCACTATATGCATTCCATAGGCAGTATTTATTACATGCCAGATAGTATGTACTGATTAAAAGCGGACAATGCTGCTTTCTGACTTCAGAAACAGATGTGCCAGAAGATGGTGCTGTTTTAAAGATAAGCACAAAATATATTGTTTTGGTGGGTTAATTCTACAGGGCTATTTTTTAGGCTGCTGGTTACTTTTGTGGTAGGAACAATAATTGCAACACACGATCTTGCCTTTTTGCAATTTAGTTCTGAGAACAGACGTTTTGAATCTGCCTCTGAAATGGTATTTAAACCTGAAATGGCACTCTAGGTTTATCAGTGATTTGGTGGAATTTGGCTAGAAGAATGGTAAGGATTTGGAGAATCCTTGAGAATCTGAGAGCTTGGAGTACTCTACTTAGACCCAGCACGAGTATGACTTTTTCAGAGTATGACTGAGTTCGTAGTGGTTCACTGCGGAAAGGGCAAAAGCATGCTGTGTTTCAAAAATCTGGTTAGCAGTGAACAGAATTCTTACAGTTTTATGGCATTTTTCAATAATTTGAATTTTAGTTTAATTTTCAATTGTTCAAGCATTTTCCCATATTTTTCATCTCATGGCATACTGACAAAGGCACAGAACACAATCCTAACCATGTCTACTCAAAAGTAAGTCCCATTATGTTCAATGGATCTTACTCCCAGGAAAGTGTCTTTAGGATTGCAGCCACAGTCTGTTTTCTGGCAATTGAGAAAGTACACCCTGTGTGGCCTGTAGGGGACTCACTTCCCCCAGTGGCCCGACTAAAAATGATTCCCCAAAGTTCCACCGCACACTTGTGGACTATTCGTGGCACACTAATGTGCCACAGCACATTGACTGAAAATCACTGGGCTATCAGCATCCAGGAAATGAAGGATGATAATGCCAGATTTAGATAAGTTAATAGTACCTTCTGGATCCTCTGATTATATGGATTGTTCTCACAAAATGTACCAATATATGTTCAGAAGATCAGGAAGCTGCATCGTTTACTAGATCTTTTGTCACTTTCCACCACTCTGGAAATAATTCTACCTTGACAGGTAGTAACCCCTTCTGCTTCTTTTACATCTTTAGTAATTTCTGATTATAGAAGTTAGTTTGACTGAATTTGCACAGCTGCATAAAATAGGATTGTAGAAAAGTAAAATGGAAAAAATCCAGATATCTTGCTTTTTCAACTGGGTGATGGAACAAGTGGCAGGTGGGATGTCTGTTTCATCTTTATTGCAATGTGGCCAGTAGTGGGCTCCAGCAGGTTAGCTTCTACTCTATAGAACCAGCTGTTAATGACAGATATGACATATAAAGTTAAAAAATAGCCGTTTAAAAGTGGCTGCCAGATGGGCAAAGAACTGTTGTTATTTTCTTTGAATCCCATCACTGAATGTGGCCTACATAGGAAACTGAACAGAAAAAGTGTCTCTGTTAAAAACCTTCTGATTTTGCATTAAACATTATAAATTCAGGGTAGATCAGGACATTGTTTGATCTTATCATTTTCTCTGATCCACTTTGTTGAGACTTTGAGGGAAGTTGAAAGGATTCAACCTCTCCAAAGTCTGTGTTTGAAAAGATTGGCATTCCATTTTTGATTCAAATAAGGGCACCTCTGGGTGTGGATTAACCTAGAGAAGTGCCCTATCTGTCATATTTACAAGCAGCTCTTCAAAGATTTTAGGATGGTGCAAATGGGATGTTAGTTTAGAATCCAGTACTGTAAAACAGTTACAGTATATGTTCTTGATACGTGATGTTATGCAAAGTTTTGAACATATAACTTTTCTGTGCAGGAAGCAAAGATAATATGTGCATAGACCTGTGAAGTTTCTTCGCAAAAATGTGTCATGGAAACTGCATGTTTCCTGTTAAGCTCTGCTCATCAGTTGTTTGTAATAAGTCTGTCTCCCCAATTTTATCCGTATGTGGGAACATTGCTGTTTTCTGTACATGCTCCATTTAAACCCTTCTGACATCTGTGTGGGCTGGCTTCCATGCATGAGCAAAGGCGAGTTGAGTTCCTCCTTCCCTGATGTTTGATTTTATAGCCAAAGGCAGGTTTGCTTTCCTGAAGCAAGGGAACTGTAATTTTATTCAAATTGGAACCTCCCAGCACCTTGAGATGAGAGTTGTTGAAATCTGTGCCACCAAAAATATTTAATTAGTTGAATGCAGTATTTCCCAAGATTTAAGTCACTGCCATTTCAAAATGTCACTCTATACTTTAATTTTGGATAAAATATATTTTACAAATTCTGTTGAACAGCACTTGTCTCCTAAGTTATGGTGCTGTTCCAGAAAGAAACTGACAAGATCTATTTTCTATAGATCTATTTTCTGATAAGATCTAGATCTAATTAACTGACAAGATCTATTTTTAATCAGTCTTGAAGTTAAAATGTTTCGGCTGCTTCAGAGGTGCATAGATTCTTTTTTGGAAAGAGTCAGTCTTTCATCCATGCCTTCAATAAGAGTTTCATGCGGTAGCAAAATGTAAGTATATCAGTGGATTATAGCTCTGAAGAATTGGAAAACTGTTGATTCTAGTTGTATTGTTCCAGTCCCTTTCCAGAGAAAGGGACTGTTTTTCCTAAGCACTTGCTTGAGAGTTAAAATGGGCTGTGGGTGGCGCAAGTGGTTAAGACACTGTGCCTGTTAACCAGAAGGCCAGGGTTCGAGACCCGGGTCCCCACAAGACAAGGTGAGCTCCTGTCCTTAGCCCATCTCTGTGATGCAGCTGGAACCAATTGTATCAGCTCTGCTGTTCTATTGGACTATTTCAGTGGCATGGAGAGGGAGGATTTGCTGCTTGGGTAACAGCCTATCCTCCATATTAATCTACCCAGGCCTTTGTGCTTTGCATGCAGTGTTGAGCACAATCCCATAGTCTTTCAAGACTGATGGATGCCAAGTTAAGTTGAAAGAAGGATGCGCTCCTCTCCCTCTTCTCTGGATCACTTTATGATCTTATCTCAGTTTCCTGTCTGAAATAAATCTCAGGTAATGCTTCTGTTTATTGAGGGATAGAAATCTTTTGTTTGAAGAAAACGTTAGTCACAGGTGCGGTAAGGTACCTAAACACAAAGTTCAAAAAGGGTTGTATAAACACTTCTTACTTTCACTGTTCAACTGGTGACAGAAGAGAGAAAATGCATCACAAACCACCCAATGGTGTTAGTGACATGAAATAAAAATGTATGAAAACTAATGCAACTGAAAGCTTCATATTCATCATCCCTAACATTTATTTCTAACAATGTCCCTAATAGAGTCTTGGTAACACAAATGTGGTGGGAGTGAGAGAGAGAATATGGTAGCCCAGGTGTGGGGGGGGGGGGGGCGGGGGCAGGGGGGAGAACATTGAGAGATAAAATATAAGAAGAATACATTGTAGTAAATTCAGGCTGCATTCCTAGACACACGTTGCTGGGAGTGAGTCCCATTGGACACAATAGGACTTTCTTCTGTGCAGACATATATAGGATGGTATGGTGAGTTACTGTATTTACTCAGATATAACACTCATCTTTTCAGCCAAATTCAGTCTCTAAAATCAGGGTGCGCATTAGATTCAATGTTAATTAGAACTGAGTAAAAACAGTATTTTGATTATAAGTATGGGGTGTGGATTATATTCAATGGCACATGATATTCAAGTAAATATAGTTCTATCTGTTGAAGCACCCTAATAAATTTTATGTCAAAGAAATACTTATTTCTTAATGACCAGACACCTCATATCTCTAAGTAGATACTTTGAGCGGCTGTGTTGTTGAAAGAAAAACTTTTTGCTTTATCTTTAAAAGGTTTCTCTCAAAGGAATGTAGTGGCTCAGAGTATCTGTTTAGAGATAAGAGATGACGGGCCAACAGGATGGCTGTTTTTTAGTTCTTTATAATACAGTTTGAGATGCTTCACCAGCAAGCTACTGAGAACATAATCCTGCACATAAGTAGGTTCTATTGTCGCCAATCAACTTTAAACAATGTTGCATTATGAAGATAATAATCAATATCAGATAAATTTTTAGAGAATGACTTTTTCAGAATAGTTGGAGGGAATAAGAATGAATTGAAGAAAAAAAGAATGCCAAACATAATTCATTGACATGCTTTCCAGGTTTTCTTTTTAAAGTCTCTAGAACGTCATATAGATTTGTTCCTTCTAGACGAGGGATCTGAAGTCAGTCAAGGTCCAAGGACCAAATGCAGTCCCCAGAAGCTTTTTATCTGGTCCGTATAATAATTGTGTTCTCCCTGCTTGATAAATGGGTTGTATCTCTCATATCTTGAAGTTATGAACAAGATTTGCACACTTTCTCTTCAGTCATCTGCAGCTAATTTCTTTGTGAGAGCAAATTGCTTATTCCTGGCCTAATGATGTCTCTTTTGATCTTCAGCAGGCACCATGAATGCTAACTTTAGCCCTCAGTCTGAAACAAGTTTCCAGTCCCCATTGTAGACATACTGTATATTGGAATCTTTGCCTGGAAGAAGGAACACAAGTTCTATTTTAAGAAGCATACAGAAGTTGTAGTGTGTGTAGGAGCTCACAGTTGTGGAAGTGAACTTAACTTACATTTTTTAGGCACAGTAGCCCTCTTCTGTCTGCTGAAGTTTTGCACCTGGCAGAGGTGGGCGTTGTATCGCAGGTCAGCAGAGGACAGCTTTGAGCTACACAGATGGGCAGAGTTATGGGGAGATGAGAGAATTTGGGCTCAAAGTATTATGAGAGGTTAATTTAGTTTTGGGAAGCTTGGATTTCAGTAAAAAACGTTTCTCTTTGACACAGTCCTCCAAGATTGCATTGGTTGTTGATGAATATACAAAACAAGTAATAATGTTTTCTAAAAGTTTTCAGCTCTGTTGCCTCTGTTTGATCAATTAATAGACTTTTCCTTTTGCTTTCAGGTAATCCGGGAATGGCTGGGTATTATCGGACCTTCATTCAAACTTTGTATTGTAGCCTGAATCAGCAATATCCCGTTTGGGTTGTAAGTCACGCTGGGCATTGTAAAGTCCCTCACGGCATGACAATGACAGAAGGTATTATGAATTTTATTAGCATGCTATTTAATTGTAATATTTTTTCATCCAAAATAATTAGAAACAACATACATTTAACATATGCAAAGTGAGAAACTAAAGGTTGTTTTCTTTCACTATGCCATTAGAGGCATTACTTGGGATCTTCTTCCCTATTAAATTTCCATTTGCAGATTAACTTTTCTTTTGAAAATGAACACATAATTCAGAATAATCATCTACAACAAAGGCTGCAATCATAACCATACTTTCCTGGGAGTAAATACTATTGAACACAACAGGATTTACTTCCAAGAGTTTAAGATTGCACTGCAAGGTTTTTGGTGCTACAAGGACAACAACTTATAATATAATTCAGTTTTGTTTATGTTGAAACATCATAGGGTACAATCCAGAGTTAGAGCAGTAAGCAGAGTCCTAGTTGGGCTGCCCCAACGATTCTGAAAGTTATGCTGGATTCAGAGAGTCAGGAAGCCTGAGCTACCCTAACTGCTCCAGAGCATGCTCAGTAGGCACCAAGTCAATGACACCTGGGGAGGGCTTGCTCCTGAGGAAACCCCCCCTCAGATCACACAGAACAAAGAACAGCTGCAATGCCTGCCTTATAAGAAAGCCAGAAGTTCCCGACAACCAGTTACGGCAGCAGTACCTGGTGGACAGTACAGAGGGTGGATGCTTGCTGTATCCCAAGCTTAGTGGGCTGCCATAGTTGTTCCATATCTTGAAGTTGAGAGGCAGGGGTTGCAGCCAGGAACTCAGATTTCTGGTCAACACTGCCATTCTTACTCTGCCTTATTATGGACCCCCATGGGTCTACTCATTGCTATACCTGCTGCTGTGGTGGTATAATTCTGAGGAGCTGAAAGAGGGCATTACTGCCCTGGAAACAGGCTCTGGATACAGAGTAACTGCTCTGCCCTCAGCAATGCTGAACATGCTCTCAACATGCTTCTCCTGAACTAGGCATGCCTTAGGCTGCCCCAAGCCTTTTCCAGAATAACTAGGGTGGCCCATCTTGCAGTTGGGTCAGCCCAGTGATAGATAGGGTAACTCAAGGGCACTTCTGGATTGTGCCCATTGAATCCATGGACCTGAAAATTGCAATGGAGAACCTAAAAACTTGCAGTTTATGTCCATGATAGTTCCTTTCAAGAGACTCTTATATGTGTGTTGTTTTTAGCAAAACTTTTCCAAAATGGTACAGCTTTTTAACCATGTAAACTCATTGGAAGTTTCCAGTTGCTACAGTTTCCAAGCTGTAGGCTTGATCAGCTGAACTTTGGCACTGAGCCATGATAAAGTAAGCTCTTTTTTTGAAAGAAACAAGAAAGCCAAATCCAAGCCCCAGTCCAGGGTCCTCCTGTTTGTTAGCTCATCCTTGGTTTAATTTGCATAATTCATACAATAGCACGTCATAGGCACAGAGCAGAACCAGCAAGAATGCTGCTAAAATCTCCTACAGAAAAGACCCTTTTTAATTACTTGTGCAAGTGAGCACAAAGTGGAAGGCCAAAATAAAATAAAGCAGTCCCCAAGTTTTCTTGCCAATCTGATCTGAGAATGTTTTTCTCTATATTGCTTGTCAATTATCTAATTTTCAAAGTGGCTTTGAATTTCAAATGTGATCAACTAGAGTTGATTGAAACATGCAGATAGCTTAAGTGATACAGGCTTTTTGAAGCTGCTCTGTTACAGACTGCTGGTAGGAAACCTGATAAAATCTACCTCTTTTTTGAATTTCTTTGTAGGAAGTTGGAATGTTACAGCAGATTATTTAGATTGGCATTTTCTCAAACTATAGGTTGAGACCCACCAGATGGGGTCATGATCCAATTTCATGTGGGTAATGTAACAATAAGCTCAGCTTCCACTGAAAATGCAGAGCTGTTGGGAAGCGTGGTGAGAGAGAGGTAAGGTACTTTGTCCTGAATAGGTGAGAAAATGGGATGCTGGAAAGGGAGACGTGTGCGCATGTGTGTGGTTGGAGAAGGATTTAAATCTATGTTCTACTTTGACTTCTGAGCTAGAATGCTTGAATTCCAACCATGCAAAATAATAGCACAAGCATGCTATGCAGTGGAACCTATGAATGATTGCGGCTCAGCTTTAAAGCCTAAATTGACGGTCACTTCTGGCCTTGGCATCACTTCCGGGTTCCACATCACTACCAATGGGTTCCAGCATATTGATATCCTAAAAATTGGGTGCTATTGCTAAAAAATTTAATAACCACTATAGTAGATTTAGAATTTTATTTCTAACATGTTGGTTTTGCACATGCATGGTATATGTCATGTGTGACTTCCTCATCTAGTTCCAGGAATGTTACACTGTGTGGCTTATAGTGTAATCACAACCAACTCACTTGGCATAACTTCCCATGGTGATGTGGGGAGGCTGACGCATGCCTGTGCACTGGTGTAATCCCCCCAAGAGTTGGGCAGAAGTGCCTGTGGGAATTTTGTGACACCGCTAGGCCAACATAGGGCTTATTCCAGGATGGATGCTGGCCTAATGGGATTAGGATTTCAGCCTTACTCATGTAAATGTGTTGATTTGTGCTTAAACTCAGAAATTAAAAAAGAGACCCATCCATCAAATTAGTTTTGAAGGAAATTTATGAAATGAAATTTCCCCACCATCCTCTCCGTGGAGCAATAATTGCCGAAAAGTGAAGTGAAGCCTACTGGATGTAGAAAATAAGGGATATTATGTCCTAATTACAGTACTGGCCAAACATTCCAGGTTGGTGTGTTGATCTTGACAAAATTCAAATTGCCATCATGGTACCTAAGTATTTGCCTGTAGACAGAGCTCTAAACTGCTCCTACCTGACTGTTACTATTAGAATCAGCAGAACCCTTGTCAAACATGGATTTCAGTCCATTTATGAATAACCAGTTTTCTGATTTGGAGCCTAAATTTTTGTCAACAGCATTTCTTGATTGCAGGCTGTTGCACCTGAACTTTTAAGCCTGTTGTGTACATTCACCACCTCCTGTAGTTTCAAGGCTGAAAGTGAAACCTGAGACCTTATGGCATTTTAGTTAAATTGCTGCTAATCATTGTGGTCAAATGTCAGGCTCTAAGGCAAACATTAACACTTTAGCACTGAGAAGGGGAAAAAATATCCCCTAGGCTTCAGAATACTAGTAGAACTTGAGAAATCGAGCTTACTGGTAAGCCCTCACCATGCAAAGTTTGGAAAAGCATGGTATGCTGTTGATTGATAGCCTGGGGTAAGGTGACTTCAGTCAAGATTTCCATGTCACATTTTGTTTATTTGCCTGAGAGCTCCCTGTATTTGTCCTTATCCTCTTGAAACTACTTGGTGGAGAAGTAATTTCCTTAAATAATCCTCCTTACAGAAGCAAGGGATTCTGAAGACAAACAAATTGTTAGACTCTCCTTATCAGGTACCTTGGTAAACCTAAGAGTTCAAATATAAGAAGGGCATCAGATAAGCAATTTCTGTAAGCTCCTTTTTTCATCTACCTGCAAATAACCAGAGCAAGAACAACAAGTATCTCTTGCATTGCCTGTGTTTGATGGATGCTGGTCATTTGAATTTGCTTGGCTTATAACCATTTGCAATTCTGCTAGCTAACTGAGGCTGCGAATCTTATACATCTTTCGATCTTATACATCTTATGGGATCTTTCTTGGAAGGAAATCTCATGGAAGTAAAACTTTGCTGAAATCTCATTGAGACTTCCTTCTGAGTAGACATGCATAGAACTGGCTAGCAAGTTCCCTCAAACATTTAGCACTGGAATCCATTCTTTAGAACAGGATGGAAAAACCCCAGCCTTGGGGCCATTTGTGGTCCTCAGGGGACCTCAGTTCAGCCCAAAGGGAGCACTCAACGAGCCTTTACCCCATCTGAGAAGGTTAGAGCCCACACTGGCCCAAGGCATTATTTTAACTACCACTTCCACTGCCTCTGAAAAACTTATGTAATAGTAGTAGTAGTAGTAGTAGTAGTAGTAGTAGTAGTTGTTGTTGTTTTATGGCGGTTGGCAGACAATGTTGTGCATCACCACCATCAACTTAAGCTTCATGTTATAACCACAAGTCCTCTCATATTCACATCCTCTCAATCAGGTGTGTTTTCCTCAGATACTGAATCAGGAACTTGTAGCAACTCTCTCCAGAATTCCTCTGTAATAGATCACATAGGTTGAATGGCAACTTGCTTCCTAAGTTTGCAGTCAGTTCCATCCTCTCATCCTCATATTTTGGGCAATAGTTCATCACATGTTCCAGTGTCTCTTTCTGCTCACAAAATTCACAATTTCCAATTGAATGTTTCCCTATTATTGATAAAATGTATCCATGAACTTATGTATCCATGTGTTTTTGGGTTGGTTTGTACAGTATGTATTCACTGTGCAAAAGTTGCATGGCAAATAGTTTCAATCTTTTTCATCTCATGGCACGCTGGAAAGGTCAAGGCACACCATCAGTTTTTAGGCAATTGACAAGGCACACTGTGATGTTAATGGGGGCTACTTTCCCCAATGGCACACCCTCCCACACCCTAAAAAACACTCCTAACACTCCCAAGCAGTTGCTGATCTATTTTTAAGAAATACCGCCCTCCCATTCCAAAGGTTCTTACCTTGGAATAAGTTCCTTTAACTATCATTGTTAAAAGCATGTATATTTTGATTCTTCATATCTGCAGATTTTCTCTCCTTCATTGTGGCAGACAACAAGGCAATATTGTATGGGAACAAGTTTCAAAAACTTAATCAAAAATCTTTAGAGACCACAGAAATGGTTCTTGGAAAATTGATAAATACCTTCCATTGGTATGCTTGGTGATCTCTGTAATAAAACAACCCAACAGGATCTTGTGAAAAGCTAGAAATTCCTTCCATTGCCAGCAATAAAATAGAGTGGTGCCTCATATAACAAGTTTAATTTGTTCCGGAAGCATGTGAAAAGCTCTTTCTGTGAAGCAGAATTTCCCATAAGAAATAATGGAAACTCAGACGATTGGTTCCAGAACCCAAAAAATATTCACATACAAATATTAACTGTATGTTAAAATGATGACAAAACACTGGAATTGAATTCAAAACATGCATTCAGTGTGCATGATCCTAAGAAGTCTACAAATAGTGCAATCCCATTCGTGTCTACTCAGAAGTAAGTTCCACTGAGTTCAATGGGGCTTACTCCCAGGAAAGAGCTCTTAGGATTGCAGCTTTAGGCTGCAATCCTAAAGACACTTTCCTGGGAATAAGCCCCTTTTAACACAATGGGGTTTACTTGGTTAGGAGGTTAGACATGTTTAGGAGGCTGCAATCAAAGTCACTTTCCAAGTGCCTCCCCACTTTCTCCTTCTCTTCATCCTGAGCCTCTCTTTTCCCTGCTCCCTCCTGGCTAGCTCTTCTCTCCCTCTGCCCAGCAGACGCCCAGCCACAGGAGGAACAGTGCAGAAGTGTTGCTTTCACTATGGGCAGGCACGCTAGGCAGCCATGATGCTTTTTAAAAGGGCTGCCAGCCAGCGCGCGTGCCCCAACTGCCAACGAGTGTGCTTGTTAAGTGAAGCAACACTTGTTATGTGAGTCAGAATCCTAGAGAAATTTTTGCTTGTTATGTGGATCACTTGTTAAGCGAGGCACTTGTTAAGCGAGGTACCACTGTATGTAGTATACCATTACCACTAATACAGTCTGTAACCCACTTACAGTATCATGCTATCTATTTAGAAGACAGTCAGCCCTTAAAGTGTGGTTTGAGATGAACCTTTAATTCATCACTGACATGATGAAAACTAACTCACAAAGGAACTAAGAAAAGTTAGAATTGGGGAAAAAATTGGGAGTTGGGGGCACAATCACTCTTTGACTATATATGTCATTTCTGTTGAGTAATGTTTACAGCCTAGTCTAACTGAATACAATGGGTTTACATCTGAGTAAAATAAATAACGTCTGAGTAAAATAAGTAACACTTTTTCTTCTAACACCTCTGTATTATGATTGATTAGACTTGAATAGCATTCTTTCCTTAAAAACTACTTCATCACAGTCAATGAATTTTTGTTATGAACCTTAATTTATTTTATTTTAAGAAATCTTGACCCACTTTATTGAAACTACTGAAGCATGGTGAAAATGAATATCAAAATAGAGCAAAATTTAAGGGAAAAATAAAAAATAATTGAGCCAATGGGGAAAGTAGTCAAGTTCACGTAATCAGTCAAATCACAATAATATGTCAGAAATGGAGAGGGCAAAAACCCATTTTGTCCAGCGTTTAGTTGCTGGATGGTTATGTTTTGAGTCATTGCCAAAAAGTCATGAGAGAGGAAGTAGTTCTCAGTTTGCCTGGAAGTGCATTGAACAGTCGTGATGCCACTACAGAGAAATCTTGCCCTGGAATTGCCACCCTTCTCAGCACAGACAAAGGTGGCATTTATGGAAGTGCCACTGCAACAGACTGAAGAAGGTGGAATGGAGTATATGGAAGGAGACAGTCTTTCGGGTTCTCTAGGACCCGATCATGGATTGTCTTAAAATTTACAACTAGCACCTTGAATTGGCACCAGAAGTCAGTATGGATCCTGAAGCATTGGTCCAGCTGAGTCACTAGCAAATGGTGCCAATAACCACTTGGGTCACTGCATTCTGCAGTTTCTGAACTGTTGTAGCAGTATCCCTAAATAAAAAGCCCTAAATAAAAATAAAAAGTAGCACTTTTCAGTAATTCCTGAAGTTATTAAAGCATGAGTTACCATAGGCCAGTCCGAGTAGGTAGGAGTATGGATTCATTTAGAGCACCAGCTGAAGTTGGGGGAATGCATTTTTAGTAACTGCTGCTACCTGCATTTCCAGGGAGAACTAGAAGTTCAGGAAAACTGGATTAATTAATAAAACAATAAATAAAAAGGTCTCCAGCCAGTTTTTGAGCAAAATCTGTTTGACATTTTATGCCAGTTGCTGTAATACCAAATACAAGTTGCAAAACTGTAGAATGTTGTGGTTTTTTTATTGGTATAGACACATACTGATATAAATCATGTATTATTTAAACTTAACATTTGTAATCACTCAATAAAAACAGCCAACCATTTAATCTGTAGGAGACTACAGGGTTACTAACACCTATTCCTTAGCGGTAGCTTCTGTTTTGATAGCCAAAGCATGGAGTAGCAATGTATTTTTTAAAGCCTCTCATAGGAAGTCCTATTGCACAGTTCAAATAAACTTTCCCCTCGACTACATGTTTCTCCAAGCTTAACAATGAGGAAGAGTAGATTACTACCACCAGACAAAATGCAACCTGAATTTCAAAAAAGCGCTCTTCCAAACGGTGACATGTTAAAAGACATCTTACAAAATGGAAAAATTAAATAGCGTACAAGCTTTGCTGCTTATTAAGTTATTTTGTTAAACTCATGATGATACAATCATTATGTGATTGTAAACTGCAAGATATAATCTGATATTTTGCCCACTCTTTGATTCTTTAGAAACCCGTCTCTTTGGATCCAAGTCCACCAACAGCCATCTCTAAATGCCTTAGGGCTTAATCCTCACCATCTGTCCAATATTGGCATAGCTGTGCCAGCGGGGCATGTACTGCATCCTGCAGATGAGGGACAGTTACAGAAAAGGCAAAGGTTCCCTGGAATGGCATTGCACTTACTGCAAAGCTGGAAAATTGGTTAGGATTGCACCCTTAGTCTTACGAAAGAGCAACACAAACAAAACTGTAAGACACTTGCTATAGCAGACAAAACTACATGATATAAATAAAATGTTAGTGGTATGAGATTATAAAAGAAGCCGTTCATAAGTAGCATCTGCACAGCTGAGTCGAGCAAACTAACTCTTAGGAAAACTTATGAGTCAAAGTGTCAATATTGGGCACTGAAAAGGAAAAAGCAACATTTAAAGATTCTGCTCCTGTTTGTTCAGCATGTATAGATTCTGTTGGCTGTTAGACAGGGTGCAGACATTGCGAGTAAGCTTCTTTATCCCTTCCCACCTTAAGTACCTGAATAAAAGTAATGTATGCAATAGAATTCTAGAGCTGTAGGCAGTTCCCCTTCCAGGATTCTGTTGTCTACTGTTTCACTTATCCAAAATTTTCTGCATGCCCCCATGCCCATTATCTTCACTTTCTGTAATTTTATTTTCTTACCTCAAACAGGAATGTGATATCCAGACATATCTCTACATAGTTGAAAAGTAGTACTCAAAATGATGAGTTGTGACCCATCAATTCCACTGTACTACAGTGGTGATTTTTCAATCTTTTTCATCTCACGGCACATTGACAAAGTGCTAAAGTTGCCAAGTCTCACCACTGGTTTTTAAACAATTGACAGGGTTGATGGGGCAGTTTGGTGGGGCAGTGATTCTTACATTCCTAATTGCTCTATTAACAGCAATTGGACTTCCTCCAAACTCCCACGGCTCATCTATGGACACAAGATTGCAGCACACTAATGTATCACAGCACATTGGTTGAAAACCGATAAGCCAGAGAGAGGATGAGACTTTACTAGGAAGCAGGAGAGTTCTTGTTAACTTACAGGCCATCTCCCTCTTAAATGCAGGCTCTCTGCCTGCATATCAGGTTCCTGTGTAAGAGTAGTTGGATGCTTAAAGAACTCTATGCAGGGACTTTTACAGGGTTATCCTAAATTAGCTAGTCCAGAAGTTGTGGTTGCTAATGATCTATGGAGAAATTCATAGTGATAAAGGAGAAATGGTATTATAGAAGTGTGCAGCCAGCAGCAGAGGTAAGGGTGGTAGCAACTAGAAATACAGCCTTTACAGCGGTGGCACCTCATGTATATTGACAGCCAGGATGGTGTAGAGGTTGCGGGTAGACTGGGTTTGAATCCTTCCTTGGCCATGAAGCTTCCTGGGAGATCTGGGGCCAGTCACTCGTTCTCAGCATCGCCTACCTCACAGGATTGTCATGAAGACAAAAGAATGAAAAGCTTTGTAAGGCAGGTGCCTAGGGCATCTGTGTTGATAGAGAAGACAGGGAATAAATCCCTTGAATAAATAAGTTGCCTTGGGTGCCCCAATAGTGGTAGAAAAGCATGGTAAAAATTCAAATAATAATATTAAAAGCAGATCATGCTAAATTGTTCCAAATTTGTATTACTTCCAATATCAAATATTGATTGTGTACTTAAAATATTACACATTACAAAAAAATTACACATACACAAAATATTAAACATTGTGTGTGTGTGTGTGTGTGTGTGTGTGTGTGTGTGTGTGTGTGTGTGTGTATATATATATATATATATATATAAAGCCTTATAATAAAGAGGAAATGAAGAAGAGCTAGTAACCCAAGCCCAGTCAAGTAGTAAAAGCATGACTAGCACCTGCTGAATACATCAACTAGATATCTAACACTCCTTCTATCTCAGTAGTCTTCAAAGTGGGGATCAGGAGAAACCCCTTAGGGGGTTGTGACTTCGTTTCAGGGGGGTTGAGAAAAGCTGGATGCATCCATCTTGGAATCTGGCACTGGGTGCACTTTTAATGACACTTCCAGCCATGATAGCACTTTGGGAGGGAGGGAGGGGGGTCCCAGACAGATCGTCGTTCTCAGAAAGGGGTCTCCTGCTGATTGCTCGAATACCACTGTTCTATCCTATCTGACCACTAAAAGGACATAAAAGGTAAAGGTGTTTCCCGCAGGTTGCCCTACTACTCGCGACCAACTTTAGGGTGCAGTGCTC
This sequence comes from Cryptoblepharus egeriae, assembly GCA_030015325.1. Taxonomy (NCBI): domain Eukaryota; kingdom Metazoa; phylum Chordata; class Lepidosauria; order Squamata; family Scincidae; genus Cryptoblepharus; species Cryptoblepharus egeriae. The sequence continues at coordinate 132,201,569 of JAREYC010000001.1, forward strand.
ATCCCTGTTTCTAAGCTGATGAACCAGCGTTGTTCAAAGATGCCTCCACGGTCATGTGGCCTTCATGACTATATGCTGAGGTGCATGGAACGCTGTTATCTTCCACCTAAGTGGTACCTGTTATTCTACTTGCTTTTACACGCTTTTGAACTGTTAGGTCGACAGGCGGACATAAAAAAGCAGGCCTCCTTCAGTCTTGAAAGACTATGGTATTGTGCTTGGCGCTGCATACGCTGCATGAAAGCCTGGGTTAGATTGTTATGGAGGATAGGCTGTTACCCAAGCAGCAAATCCCCCTCTCCACGCCACTGAATTAGTCCAATGGAAAGGCAGAGCCAATACGATTGAATCCAGCTGGCGTCGCAGAGCTGGGCTAAAGACAGGAGCTCACCTTGTCTTGTGGGGCCAACCCGGGTCTCTAACCAGGCACAGCGTCTTAGCCACTTGCGCCACCCACAGCACCGCAGGCGGACATGCACGTTAGCTAACGTAAGAAAACCTTACGCTCCCATTCCATATCATTCTGTTGCTGCTCTGGGATCAAGAAACACGAAATATTGTTGTGTTGAGTTCTGACTGAATTCTACTAGTCATGGAATCTTTGGCAGCTCTTTTATATTTACTGTTGCCTTTGGTTTCACCCTGTGGGGGAAGCATGAAGGGAAGGAGTGTTCCTTGCAAACACGACATAAATATATTAATGTAAATATAGTTTGCTTTGAACAGCAATTTACAGAAAAGGCAGCATATAAATCCTCAGGTAAATAATGTCTATATACCTCTTAGCTGTGCTGGTTCTCATAATAATATGTTTGGGTTTTTTCCATAATGCTGTGAGGTTTTTGTTTTATTTTTTAAATAGTGAAATGTCTTACTTCTACAGAGTGCCATAAGCATATGAACAAATGGTGTTTTAACGACAAAATTGCCTCTAGTATTTCAATACGGCAAGTGAGCTTCCTGTTTATAGAACAGTCTGCTGTAAGTGATGATTCACTTCGAGCATTTTGCAAGATATTCATCAACAGTGAGGTATCCCACATCAATGTCTGTGTGGAGGAACTGGTTGTTTTCATAGAGTGTGGCAGGAACTGTCTCAACACAGTCACATGGCATATCTTGGTGCTTCACCCTTGGCCACTCAAACAGTATGTCCCTTCTGTAACCTTACTGGGACACGGGAAAGCATGACCGTTCACAATGAATCATTAATATAGATCAAAATAATTTTATTGTTTCTACCACCTGGAATTCTAATTTTTGTTTTTCATTACCAGAAGTTTGTTTTCACAGATTCCCTGTTCAATACTTGCTACGCGATGTTTGCCAGGTTGATTTAAAACAACAACAACAACAACAACAACAACAACAAAACAGGTCTTTGCTATTAGTGATACTATCTTCAGGTGCACATTCTGTTTTCCTTTGAGGGTTATATGTATAGCCAGTATTAAGATTTTGTCTATCCCTATTAACTTTGTAGGATTTTCTCTAAGCATTCAAAAAACATCGTTGTTTCCCCAAGTCTTTAAATCAGCACTATTAAAATTGTCACTGAGAGCAACCTTGAGTTGTCAATTTCATGTAGACTTCATTCCTGCATACAGTTTAAACTTCTTTAGGGCTTAGTCCTATCCAGATTTCCAGCACTAGTGTAGCTGCCATAAACAGGTAAGAAAACATATGTTGCCATATCTTGAGTTGACCTTTGTGACTAACGTCTAACACAGGATGCAGTTCAAGTCCCATTGGCTCAGCACACCAGCACTGGAAAATTGGATAGGATTGGGCCCTTAATCCCACAGAAATGAACAGGGTTTTGTTTCAACTAGTTTTGCTGAAGATTGCAACCGTGTTGTAAGGAAACTCCCAAGTATAGCAACCACCACCACATCCAACCGCCAACACACATACATATTCACCAAATCCTTAGCCATCATACTCTACAATCCAGAGTAACTATGGGAGCACGTAAGAGACATTATGTTTACCCATAGTTACTGCATCACCTAGTTAAAACCTATGGAAAATTCATATTGCAATCCAGAGCAAATTGTTCTTACACCGGAGCAAGGACTCCCCGTAGTTTCTCTGGATTGTGCACTATTGTTCACATTAGGATAAACATTTAGGCCCAGTTCAGACAAAATGGCAAACTAAGATCTTAGTCCCTTTTCCTGCAACCTCCTTTTTTTCCTTTGATGTGCACTAGGGAACTCACTAGTGCAAGTTTGATGAACCCCATGCCAGGTTGGGAGGCTAATGGAGGTGTAAGGGGATTTAAATCCCTCCGGAGCTTCTTGATCCCCCTTTCTGGATGCAGTGTCCCTGTTTTTGGTGCAGCTGCACCTTTGTGAAAGGATAGGATTGGGCTCTTAATGTAAGAACTCCTGGAAAATAAACCAGGCCCACATAATAAATGGCCAAGTAAATGTATTGACTGCCCACACGCAAACGTCCTTGTGGGCAGCTTTCCTTTTCTGGTATGAGTGTTTCCCTAACACATTTTAATTTAGAAACACTGTAAAAATACATAAACATGGCCATTTAAGGCATGTGAACTACAACCTTTTACTTTAATACCCTTCTACTGACTTAAATGAAAAACACTCAGTATTCTAACAGTACCTTTGTTATATAATCCTATTTTTTCAAGAGTTCTGAATGCATTAAGTATGAGCATGTTTCTGTTTCCACTTGCGTTCTGATATATTTATTACCAAAAGGAGAATGTTCTGTATTAAATCCAGTGACATCACTAAGGTTTGCAACACCCAGTGAGGGAGGCCAGTACAAAATCCACGTGATGGATCTCCTCCATGCAGTTGGTGGGGCAACACCCTGGATGGTGGACATAAATGATGCACCATCATCTTGCCTGCTGATTTTTTGACTATAACTTTTGGCAGGATAGAGATATTTTGACAGGTTTTGTTTCATTGCATTCTGCATGAAATTAAGGATTGATATGTAACTTAATAGTATTATTCCCACTCTGTTCAGTGATGGTTCTTCTTCCTAGCAAGGGAAAGGGCAGCATATTCCTTCTGTGATGTAGGCACCCACTATGAACCAATTTGGTGCCTTGTGCCCGTTGCTGCCTGGTGCCCAGTAGGGATGCCCAGTGCTGTCCTGTGTTGCCCAATGATGCTTGGTGCCACTTGGTGCCCAGTAGTGCCTGGTGTCCAGTGTTGCCCAATGGTGCTTGGTGCCTGGTAGGGATGCCTGGCACCTGATGGTGCCTTGTGCCTGCTGCCCAGTGGTGCCTGGTGGTCCGCAGTGCTCAGTAGGGATGTCTGGTGATTCTTACTATCCAGTGGTGCCCAATGGTGGCCAGTGCCTGATGGTACCCACTGCTCCCCATATAGTGGTGCCTGGTCCCTTCTGGTGCCCTGTGGTGCATGGTAGGGACACCCAGTGCCTGCTGGTGTTTGCTGCCTGATAGTGCCCTCTGCCCTTTAAGGGTAACCACTGCCGGGTGGTGCTGGGTGGTGTCTGATGCCTGCTGGTGCCCACTGGTGCTTGTTGCCCACTGCACAGTGGTGTCTGATGGTGCCCAGTGTCCAGAAGGGATGCCTGGTGCATGCTGCTGCCTGCCACTGCCCCATGACACCTTCCAATGACCACTGGTGTCTGCTGCCAAGTGCCAGTTCCCTGCAGTGCTTGCTGGTGTCCAGTTGTGTTCAGGGCCCACAAAATGTTCTTGAAATTTTACTCCTGCAATGATGGGTAAACTGCTAGTTTTTTATAATTCCTAGTTGCCAATACTGGATGATGTACCCTGCCTGGAGCAAAACAGGTTTGAGATCTAGACATTTTGCCATTGTTACGTCTGAAGCACTTTTGAGAAGGATTTTAATATTTATAGTATGTGGAAGCAACATTGGTTACATAACTGTCTCCTCCCACAATGTCAAAGTCTGGCTTGTATTTCTGAAAACCACCTGGATTTTTTTGGCCTTTTGATAAGAAGGAAATATTTCAAAACTGTTTTTTGCATTGAATTCTGCTGTAATATCCAAATCCAATGGCTTATACCATGATGGGGTTATTCAACACCTTACAATTTACCTCAGGGGTGGTACCTGGGGTGGACTGCCCTCTCTGTCCCTACTAGCTATGCCACTGATACCTATTAATACATATTAATGACAACAAAATGTATACAGATCTGGGTAACCTTTTGAGCAGTGCTTTTAAATAGACTGCATTACAGATTATCTCAAAATCATAATTAAAGTATGTTTACTTACTGAAGCAACCTGCAGTGCATGTCTATGCATGTTTTCTTATTAAGTTCAATTTGACTTGATAAGTAAATATGTATGTGTATAGGTTTACACATATTATTATTATTTTATTCAAAAACAACAGTAATACACAGCGATCAACTTCTCCACACTGGTTTCTGTAAAAACAGAAGTCAGACTCTTCCCAAGTGCCTGGGACTGTGTGATGTAGCAGCATATAATGCGTCCAGAGCCTCGTAGAACAGCCTTTTGCAGTTGACAGACTGATATTTTGTTAATGCCAATTGTTTTCAAGTGCCTACTAAGGTCTTTCAGCACCACAATTATCACTGGAACCACCTGCACTGGCTTATACCATAGTCGCTGCAATTCAGTTTTTACATCTTGGCAGTGCTTTTTTATTAAAAAAGGTGCAGGAACTCACAACTTGTTAATCTTATTTATTTATTTATTTTTAAACCATTTTAATGCCCCCCACCCGTAATGAAATAACATCACTGTGATGTCAGAGGTCCTCTTGTATCTATTCAGGAGTAAATCCCATTGTGTTCAATGAGACTTACTCCTGGGAAAGTACTGGATGATCATATGTCCTCTTTTTTCAGGACATGTCCTCTTTTTTAGCTTTGTATCCAGGAAAAAAATCTTCATTGTCCTCCTTTTTCTTGTGAGCTGGCAGCATATAGCCTTTTTGGAATTAATAAATTATATGTAATAAAATAAATTTTATTTAAATTTAAGTTTTAAATAAATAAAAGTTTTAAATTTTAAATTTAAGTTTTAAATAAATAAAAGTTTTAAATTTAATAATAAGTATCATACTGTAATCCTAAAGAAATTGGCAGATGATACTTTTGGCATAGATTCCAGTGGATCATCTGGGCAATAGAGTTAGTTGTGCCTCAGTTTGTAGTCAGTCTGCGCGATCTTCTTGCAGCCACTTAGAATGTGGTCGATGGTTTCATCCACTTCTTTGCAGAGCCGGCATTTTGGGTCATCGGCTGATTTTTCAATTCTGACCTTGAGGGCATTTGTCCTGATTGCTGTTCTTGGGCAGCAAGTCTCAGGCCTTCCGTCTCCTTCTTCAGTGTTCCACTCGTGAGCCACAACCAGGTCTTATCCTGATCCACTTTTCCTTCCATCTTGGCAAGGAATTGGCCATGCAATTTATTGCAGTCCAAGACTGAATTGCACTTTTGCAATATTCGTAATTGGTCTGCTGCACTTTCAACAACTTTCTCTTGCTGACTTCATTCAAAGCACATTCCTGACTCTCTCCCACATAATCTGCCAGGGCATGCATTTCTTCTGCAACCGACTGCTTCACTTACAAAAGTCCTCTGCCTCCTGATTTATACTGGTGTATACCAAAGTCGATGAAGTCTGATTTTTAAATCTTGCAATCAGCTGATTTTTCCCTCTATTATTATTATTATTAGTAGTAGTAGTAGTAGTAGTAGTAGTAGTAGTAGTAGTAGTAGTAGTAGTAGTGGTGCAAGTGGTTAAGACACTGTGCCTGTTAACCAGCAGACCAGGGTTCGAGATCCGGGTCGGCCCCACAAGACAGAGTGAGCTTCTGTCCTTAGCCCAGCTCTGTGACGCAGCTGGATCCAATCGTATTGGCTCTGCCTTTCCATTGGACTAATTCAGTGGCGTGGAGAGGGGGGATTTGCTGCTTGGGTAACAGCCTATCCTCCATAACAATCCAACCCAGGCTTCCGTGCTTCGCATGCAGCATATGCAGCACCGAGCACACCATTGTCTTCCAAGACTGACAGAGGCCTTCCTTTTTTTTTTAAAGTACTACTACTACTACTACTACTAGTAGTAGTAGTACTACTATTACTACTACTACTACTAATACTAATACTACTGTAGTAGTAGTAGTAGTAGTAGTAGTAGTGGTAGTAGTATAACTTTATTTTAATCCCGCTTTCTTCATAAGACTCAAAGTGTCTCAAACCCTAATGAATATATAGCTCAAGTGAGACCTGATAACATTTCTGAACCTGAAACCAGACACCTTTCCCCTCAGTGAGCCCCCATGTTCACTGTACTTGGATACCATTATGTTTATGTCAGTTCATTCAGATGTTGCATTAAAATGTATCTGTACACTGGTGAATTATTTCTATTATTCTGGAATAATAATCTTTGGCCTTGTGTTTCTGTAATGTCTGTTCTAGCTGCAAGATTTCTTGAGAGTGAGATTGGCAATAGTGATGGGAATGACTGCACTCTTTATATGTATAGGTGCAGATAGCTCTTACTGCATGTTTTGTGCTAATAGGAGAAGAAAACTAGATATCTGACATATAAATTTATAAGGTACAGGGAAATGTTGATGCTAGTTCAGCTATTTGGAAGGGGGGATGGAGTAACAGAAAAATTCCTAAAGGCATTACATAGGATAATAAATAAACCAAATTCCTAACTGAACCTTAAATTCCAAAGTCAGATTCAGGAGCTAGCACAAGAAGATAATTTATTTTCTTAAATCTTTTTTTCCCCAGCTGGTTCAAATAACTGCTTTGGCAATGTACCCTTGTAATGAGATCCCAAATGAAATCTGTTCTTGTCAAGTGGGTCTAAAAAGGGAGAATGCAAAATCATGGCCATGTAGATATACTCTTGCTAACTGAGCAATGAGGCATCTTTTAAAGTAGCATCTTTTTACCAGTGGCTGTTACTGTTGTATTTTTATTTTTTATTTTTATAAAAACATTATTTTTATCGATGTTAGCCATTTGGAGACAGGGAACCATTTGTTGATTTTATTTTATGATATAAACTGCTTTGTGAACTACTCCTATTGAAAAGTGATTTAAAATATTTTAAATAAAATTAGTTTTTCTTTATCCTAGCTATTATCCCATGAAAGAGCACGTTCCACTTCTAATATATTATTATTATATGAATAATATTACTAATTAAAATATTTATGAGATTATCTTTTGTCTTAATAGTAGTGGGTGTCTCTGGACCCAGAGCACAGATTGCTGTACCATGAACTTGGCATGTAATAAACTGTTTTTGTACTTATCTGCTTGCTAAACAGATAAATGAGATAAAGGAAGCATAATTCGCACTATGTAAAATGCAGTAGATCAGGGCAAACAGATTTACTGCCTTCACACAATTACACAGGAAAGCTGTTCCAGAGATAGGAACAATATCTACGTCATGTTTTTACTCTTCTCTCCTTATGATTTAATGATGAGGTCATTCATCACATTGTTCCTTTGCCCCTATATTATAATTAATCTGGTTTGGACTGTCAGTTAAGTAGTAATGGAGACTTGGACCTTTTTGAAAGGGATGACAGATAAGAACCACTAGCTACATATTACTAGCATAGCCTACTATAAGGTGTCAAATTTACTAATCTGCAATCCACACATATGCTATGATATTGCATTTTGTATAAACAGAAAGAGCAGTATTTTGGCCCAGTTAATAAATTGGTTAATGAATTAGTCCAAATGCTCACATTGCTTCCTATTGGCACTTAGGTACTGTGTCTATTTTGTCAAGCAGCCCATTCCTGTGTAAACCAGAAAAGAAAAACACAATTGCCTCACACTACAAAATGTGAATTTCTTTAACTGAGGGCAAAATCCAGAGCAGTTACATGTCCACACAGTTACGTCACCCTCTAGTATTATCTTATGGAAAGTCACCTTAACTGCTCCAGAGCAAAGGGTTTAATTTGACTTTTGGATATGGGCCTAAATCTGATCAATGAGTCTGAGTACACTGAGAACTACTAAACTGTTAATAAGACATAGCATGGAACCAATAAGATATTATTACAAGTTGGCTCCCTTTTCCATGTATCAGAGCTAATACTAGAACGTCTGTTCAATTGTATGTCATCACATTGGCCACTTTTTGTTGGTTGCTGATTTGGTTGGGTAACCTGAACTACTCCATAGTAAAATGAAGTTAATGGGGGTGACACCATGAGTTATCAGACCAGGTGACATCAACCCTAGAAATGCCGTTAGTGGGAAGATTGAGTGGTGGGGACTTAAAGTGGATTCTATTAAAGTGGATTCTAAACATTGATGATGGACTATTGTCTATTAGTGGTTATTAACCATAGTAGTTCCTCTGAATTTCCAGATGGAGGGAACATAATGTCACTGAGTCAGAGATGGATCCAGTGTTTGTGTTAAGGGGGCACGGGCACTACTTTTAATTCCAGAGCTCAGTTCATCCAGATGAATTAACCTGGGCTCCTGGTCAGTTGACCGTATGTCATAATGAAAAATGGAGGACAAGGGCCCTCCAAAATGTAGGACACCAAGCAAAACATAGGACAGGAGAATACAAAAGATAAAAACACTCGTATATATTGCCTTCATGAGGTTAATTTAACTCTGTATTACTAAACTGTATTACTCTGTATTACTGAATTTAAAACTATTGTATGTAACTTATTACATATAATTTATTAATTACATTACAAAAAGGCTACATGCTGCCTACTCACAAGGAAATGAAGACAAGGGAGATTTTTTTCAAAGACAAAAGGCTAAAATTCAGGACATGTCCTTGAAAAAGAGAACATATGGTCACCATGCTGCTGGTTGAACTTGGCCTCAGTTTGCTGGGTGCATAGATCTGTGCTGGACCTGGACCTGGAACCCAGGTCTACCTGTTTGGTAGACATGAGGTCCTATTCCTACTGCCCTCTGAAGTTGCTATCAGGAGGGTAGACTTGGGCTGTGGATTAAACATTGGCCTCTTTGACAAGGATTTGCTGGGGGGGGGCTGGGCGCACCGTTGGACTTGCAAGGCCCCCCCCCCCCCCGAGAGGCTTCCCCTCCTGACTCTCCTGAGGGGAGGACTGAAGCCCAGCAGAAGGGGGGTGCAGAGGAGGAGAGGAGAGGAGAGAGAGAGAGAGAGAATAAAAAGGAGAAAACGGGGAGCCTAGAGCTCCCTGGAAGCACATCCAGTCTTCAATGAGGCCGGACAAGACTGGGATTCCTGGGTGCCCTCTCAGGAAGGAGAAACTGGACTACGTCCGGCCTCCAGGGTGGACAGCACCCATTGGTTAGGAGCGTTCTCCCTTCCTCCTAAAGAGAATAACTTTTTCATTGGGTGAGGGGTCAAAAATTTATGGGCTGTGGGTACAAAAGACCTTTGTATGCCACTGAAAAAGCCACTTTGGAAGGCATAGGGCACAATCCAGAGTTAGGGCCGTGAGGAGTGCTGGGCTGCCCCAACTATTCTGAATCCAGAGCAGAAAGTGATGCCTGATCCAGAAAGTCAGGAAACCTGGGCTGCCCTAACTGCTCCAGAGCATGCTCAGTAGGCACCAAGTAAATGGCACTTGGAGAGGGCTTGCTTCTGAGGAGACCCCCCTCAGATCACAGTGAACAAGGAACAGCTACGGTGCCTGCATTATAAAGAAGCCCAAAAGTTCCTGACAACCAGTAACAGCTGCAGCATGAGACTGAAGTAAAGCAGTACCTGTAGTGGAGGGTGGATGCAAGGGGATTGCTTGGAGGGGTCTGCTGTATCCACAGGTTGCCATAGGTGTGCCATATTCTGAGGTTGAGAGGCAAGGGTTGCAGCTAGGCTGGCCAAGAACTCAGATTTTTTGTTAACACTGCCATTCTTACTCAGGCCTTATCATGGACCCCTATAGGTCTTCTCATTACTATACCTGCTCTTGAGATGTTATAACTCTGGGAAGCTGGGAGAGGGAATTTCTGCCTGGATAAAGCATAACTGCTCTGCTCTAGGCATTGTTAAACATGCCCTCAACATGCCTCTCCTAAACTAACTGGGCTGGCCCAGGTAGGGCAGCCCAGGTCCACCTGTCTTGGGGCTAAAGTTGCCTTAGGCTGCCCCAAGCCATTTCCAGAATAACGAGGGTGCAGTTGCGTCAGCCCATTGATAGATAGGGAACCCAAGTGCACTTCTGAATTATGTCCTTAGCTGAGTTCTTATTTAATTTTCCCATTCAGTGGCATAGCTAAGGTGCTGCAGAAGTAGCAGTTGCACTGGGTAGCAAGCATTAGGGGGACAACAAGCTGAGTTTGACACTAGTGGTCAAAATTTTGAAAAACGGGGTATGCATCAGTAATAGTACAATCATGTTATATATTGTTGAAAAGATAATTTAACACAGTATACAATGAAACAAACTCCTTTGCAGTATCTATTCTATCAGTCGTTTTGGCAAATTAACCAGAAAATGAAATGAAAATGCTTATGGAGGAAAAAGTGGATTTTCTTAACTCAAAACTAACCCATGAAACTGATTAGTCTGAGAGCCAATGAGATGCAATTATGATACAGCATGGAAGTAATAAGGTGTTAATATAAGTCAGCTACCATTTTCATATATCACAATATAGTTTTTCCTGCTCATTGGGCTAAGAGACACTTCTAAGTGGTGCTCTTCTTATATTGAGTAGGGAGAGAATAGCAATCCCTCTTTGCCTCAGCACAGTTTCTCTAACCAGTAAGGGACACAATATTATATACTTACTTTTATTTTGTTAGGGGCGGTGAGTTACAAAATCTTCTTTTACCCCAGATAGCTGACAGATGCCTGAGCTATGCCAACAGCTGTGGGAGGCAGCAGAGCAAATGGGTGGTGAACTGCCAGGAAGGAGGATGGGGGTTTTCCCATAAATTTCTTTTTTTTTTAAGCCTAGGCACGATGTCGCTTCTGGTATGACATCACTTTTGGGGCAACAGTTTGAGATTTGAACTGGGCTACATGATCATTAGCTACACCACTGTTCTCACTTGCTGTTGGCACTTGTCTACCATTTAAATAGCTGTAGTACGTATCATAGACCTTGAGATAAGGATCTATGACACAAGAAATTCCTAATGTAAACATCAGTTCTGCCATGAACTCTCTGACATTCCTAGGCAAGCCACTATTGCGGCATCCAAGTCGGAATAGTGATACCCTACTATATTGCTCCATGGGTTATTGAGATAAGTGAATGAGTAGATTTATGAGCGTGTAAACAAAGAGTTGAATGCTATAAACATTGAAAATGCAACTATTAATTTTAATCTTATAATTTACATTTGAAAACACAAAGCAAATTATTGATGCTGCATAATACTGCTGCAAGTATTGAAAATGAAGCTTAAGTGTTTGAACGAGTGGCTAGTGGTTAAAGTGTATAAGCTGAAATTGGTGTCACAAATATGATGGTTTACATACAACTATTTCAGATTCCTGGGCGAATATTCACTATTTGTGCAGGATACTTTGCAAAAAAGAGTAATTTCACCAATGAATACTAATGTTGTGTTTATATTGAGAATCACAAGAACATTTCCCAGAAGCGGGAGGTCATTTTATGGTCTTTGGTTTAATCAAGTGCTTATTCATGTGTAGGGGTTTTTAAACATTTATTGATCATACTGTTATGCTTTTTTCTTCCTTATCCCTGAACCCTCAGCATTTTCCTGTTTGTGGAAAGAAAGAGTTCAGTTGGGTAAAATTCATTCTAGTATTTAAATACAGTGGTACGTCACTTAACAAGCACCTCGCTTAAGAAATGTTTCACATAACTAGCAAAAATTTCCAAGAAATCTTGCTTCACAGAACAAGTTCTGCTTCACTTAACAAGCAAGCGTGTTAAGGGCACGTGTGCTATGCAGCCCCGACGCTCCACATGGAGGCTCTTTAAAACTTGGGGGCAGTTGCCTGGAGATGCCAGTGACAACTGCCCTTAAACCTCTTGCCACCTTGAACCTCTAGCAGCAGCCCAGGTAAGCCTCCCAGGAAAGTGTCTTTGATTGCAGCCTCCTAACCATGTCTACCCAGAAGTTAGCTCCATTGTGTTAAATGGGGCTTACTCCCAGGAAAGTGTCTTTAGGATTGCAGCTTAAGTAGACTTCATAGGATCATACACATTGAATGCATGTTTTGAATTCAATTCCAGTGTTTTGTCATCATTTTTACATCCAGTTAATATTCTTATATGAATATTTTGGGGGTTGTGGAACCAGTTGGCTGATGGACTTAAAGAGTGTTTCACTTAAAGAGCATGCCTCTGGAATGAATTAAGCTCTTTATATAAGGCACCACTGTACTGTGAATGCTACTCTCTCTGCTCCCCTAATGTATATGCATGCATGCTATGATGTTAAGTTGATTCTTAACAGCAGTATCTCTCTTCACTATGTATTTTATGAAGACTTCATCCTGATCTTTTACTTGATCCTGATCTTTTACATCCTGATCTTTTACTCTTCATCCTGATCTTTTTTGCAGCACAGTTGATTTTACTTGGAGTCTAATCCGTGCCAGCTATCACTCTAAAACGAAAGTGTTACACAGCTAAATACTGTGTAGTTGGTGCAGATCCCAAGTAGCCCTAAAGGGATAAGGGGAAAAACATCACCTTACTTCAAGGTGACTTCCATCCACTGCAGCCTGGCTGTACCAGTGCACGTTAGGATTGGGTTGTTAGTGAGATTGCAATAAAAATTTTATCTTCATGTTAAGGAAATAAAATATTTTGTGGTGTGTTTTTTTTAGAGACAGATTGTAAAGAACTGGATGACGTCTTTGGACTTTATGGACAAATCGAACACAAGCTGAACTTTCTTCGAAAGAATGTACCAAAAGATATGAAGATTGTGCTCATTGGCCACTCAATTGGTTGTTACATTGCCCTTGAAATAATGAAGAAGGCACCAGAACTGGAGGTACATTACTGAACTCTTCAATACTTCTACACTTACTCTTTTTAGCTGTTTTGATTTTTATTCTTTGGTCAGCTAATGATAGTTCCTGAGCCATTTGCTTCAGCTGTGCTTCCCTCCCCCCACTACATGATGGGACACAGGCGGCACCAGGACCCCCTAGCCAGCCTCCCTGCCCCTCTGCTGGGGCTCTGTTTTGACATGCTCAGCCAAATCTTTGCAAGGCACTTTTCAATAGTGCATTGCAAGAATGCCTCCCCAGCTCTCCGAAACAAAGCCTCATACAGGTAAGGAGTGCTTGGGGGACCCTGTTTCCCCTCTCCCCCACCCCCGCAGGTAAACCACATACAGAAGGGGAATGGGGAGAATAAGGAGCCCTCACTCTCACGGTCTCTATAAAGATATGTGTGTGTGTGTGTGAGAGAGAGAGAGAGAGAAGAAGAGAAAATGTGTGTGTGCATGTGTGTAAAGGCCTCTGTGTTGTGTGTATGTGTATGTGAGAGTGCATATGTGGAAAGGTGTGTGTGGATGTGAGAGTGCATGTGTGTATACTATACGTGAGAGTGCAACATGTATTTAAAGGTTGTGTGTGGTGTGAGAGTGAGAATACATGTGTGGATAGGTGGAAGAGTGTGTCTGTTCATCTGTTCATCTGGAGCCTTTGGGGTAGTAGCTGGGTAAAATAGGGCTTGAGGGATTGTGGGACAGGGTGACCATATAACCTTCAAGGATATGTCCTTTTTTTAAGCATTGTTTCCTGGATTGGGTGTAGCAAGTTTGACAGGGGGTCCCTGACAGATCCTAAAGTTTGAAAGGGGGTCCCAAGCCAAAATGGCCAATGATCACTCCTCTAAAGTATTTTTTCCATGCTCAAAAAGCCTCTCTGCCAATTCTGCCAATGTGTTTGCCACATTGTATCTGGCCTCCCAACCCAGAAGTAACAGTGGTATAGTAAAATCTTCAATTGAGAGTAACCTGGAATGAGAGTGTTTTGCAAGAAAGCAAACATTTCTAATAAATTTTGATTTGAAATACAAGCGATGACTTGATAAACAAGCAAAAAAATCCCAGCTGGGATATGGCCAGTTTCACTGCACTGCCAGCACCTCCTCAGCCTTTCCTGAGAGACCAGCTTAAGCATGTCTACTCTGAAGTAAGCCCTATTATAATCAGTTGGGCTCACTCCTGTGTAGTGGGGGCAATGAAAAGGGTGTATTTTTTAACCCCTATATGTCAAAATTATTTAATTAATTATTATTAGTATTAATACTATAGTAGTATTATTATTATATTAGTAATAGTATTAATTAATACTATATAATAATTAATTAATAATTAAATATTAATATTTTCATATTAAAAATCACCTTACCAGTTGAACACCTTACCTGTTTTACTTTTGGGAGGGAGGCTGCCATTTGAGCTCCACTTTCTGTGGATTGCTATCATTCTCATGGCTTTGCATTACTCTGTGTTTGACCTATACAAAAGCCAAGGCAGCTTTGCTTAGAGTAAATACGGCTGTGTAGCTCAGTTAAGTTGCACTTTCCATAGGTCTCAATGCAATTATCAAGGGCTTCCTTCTGGGTGGATTTGTGAGGGCTGCCTTCATTGGATCAGGACCATTCTGGGGTTGCTGGATTCCTCTTGGTCTGTCCTTTCCAATAGACAAAGGCACATTTGCATATTCATGAGTAAAGGTGCGATCTGGCTCAGTTTCACTTTTCATAGAGCTCCATGCATGCTTTATTTTAAAGTTTTTTGGCCATGACGTTTAATTGAAAGGAGATATTTCAAAGCTGGTTTTTTGCATTGGATTCTGCTGGAAAATACGCATTCAATGGTATATAACATGATAGGGTTATTCCATATAATTTTTGCATTTTAGCAATTCTTGTGATTTTGGTCACCCCCAGTGTGTCACTCCCCTTAGGGTGGTACATGGGGCCGAGGCCAGTGGTGGGCTCCAGCAGGTTCGCACCTACTCTATAGAACCGGTTGTTAACAAGAGATAGTACATATAAAGTTTAAAAATAGCCATTTAAAAGTGGCTGCCAGATGGGCAGAGAACCAGTTCTTAATTTCTTTGACGCCCATCACTGGCCGAGGCCCTCTTGCGCCGCCCCCCTTGGGGGGGCACTGCCACCAGGGATATGTGCAATCTTCCTTTCCACACTAGGATTAGCAAAGAGGTAAATTCTAAAGTGCTACATGCATTCTGAAATGGATTCTAGTTTGAATGGGGCTTGAATGGGTGAAAAGGCAAATGGAGGGATTCTGGAGCACCTTTACAAAAACCTTTTAATATCCTTTTTCCCACTCCACTGATATACAGTATATGCATATATTTTACTGTATATAAAAGAGCTGCCACAAATTTCATCTGCCAAGCAGGTGGGTAGTAGTTTTTGGGAACAAGAGGGAAGGCAGAGGAAGTTTAAGGAGAGCAGAGAACAAACTTTTATCCAATCTTTTAAATATAATTCCTTGTATTTTGCTTGTAGCTAATAAAAAAATCACTGAAATAAATTTGTTTGATTCTTTATATTGTCGTCGTCTAATATTCTGCTAAGCTTGTAAGATCAAATAGGTATAAAATCATTCTTTTATATCTATTTACATTTGCCTTTTTAAAATGAATGTACAAATTCATAAGATACAGTTTAGTATCTCTTTTTTCCTGAAGATAAACTTTTTTTGTGGTGACTGAACTTTCAAATTGAAGTTTGAATACCTAAGAACATCTTAAAGAGTGGAGTATTCTAAAGTAAAAATAAAAAAGTAAAAATCCTTGGTCAGCAACTTTTGCTTAAATAGTATTCCCTGGCTTTAATTATATTTAAATTGGGGTGTGTGTGTGTGTGTGGCTGCAATCCTAAGCTCCAGTTAAGACATCCTAAATCCCAGAATAAGCCCTGTTCTGACCTCCAAAGTGCTATTAGCACATCTGTGCCACTCTTGGGGGAACGTTAGGCCAGTGCACATACATATGCTCTCCTCCTTATATCATAACGGGAGTAGGAAGATGGATGAGTTGTGCTGGCCTAGGTTAGGACTGGACATTTTCTGTGTGTTTGTTTTTTTTATTGACTCTGTGGATGCTTGCAGTCAAATGATGTCTTGTCAGCATCTTGAAACTTTAGATATGTTTAGCGAACCCTAAGAGAGCACTGTGTGCTTGAAGTTAACATATGATATGCCACATTTAAGATGTGTTCAACAATAAAAAAATATTTATGCAAGCCAGATTGTTATGCAACTTATGTCCCTTTGCCAAAAATAAGTTAACTGTTATGTTTTATGACATATGAAGTGTGATAATAAGAAACTTGTGTTTCCATCTTTTCTCTTATTTTTTACTGTAATATTTAATTCCTAGTAGAATTTGAGCACATATGTGTCATTTCGTAGTTGCATCAGGTGTGTGTGAGAGAGACTTTACTATACTCTTTATTGTAGGAGTCCTTTTTCTGTTTAGTCTTAAATTCAATATTTTTTAAAAGAGG
The DNA here is from genome assembly GCA_030015325.1 of Cryptoblepharus egeriae. Lineage (NCBI taxonomy): Eukaryota > Metazoa > Chordata > Lepidosauria > Squamata > Scincidae > Cryptoblepharus > Cryptoblepharus egeriae. Next base: position 132,218,019 of record JAREYC010000001.1, read on the forward strand.
CTTTCATTGCCATGTTCTCTTTTTCTGAACTGAAACTTAATGTGCTGTATTTATTATTTTAGTAGATCTCTAGGTTTTTACACTCAGTGTGCACCTATTAAAGTTTCATTTGATGGTATTTTAAAACATTGTTGAAATCCAGAATGACTCTTTGATGGACTGAAGAAAACAATGTCAAAAAAATTGTACAAAAAAAGCCATCTGTTCTGGTTTTTCTCCCCTACAAATATACACATTTTTCTAACATCTTTAGTTGCAACTCCAAGTAAATTAATCTTGCGAGAGTGCTGCTGTTCATAAAGCAGAATAAATACATCCCAATTAGAGTATAAAAAATAAATTAGCATAGTGGTTCTATGGCACAACAGATTTCTAATGCTGATGGAACAGGTCTGTTCTGGAAGAAGATGCCTAAAAATACTTGCATTATTTAAAAGAGGAAGGAAAAAACATTGCCAAGTTTTAAGGCAGCAAAAGATATGTACTGTATATAAGATACATAAGTATAAGCCAACCCAAGTATAAGCTGAGGCACCTAATTTTACCACAAAAAACTGGGAAAACTTATTGACTCAAGTATAAGCCGAGGGTAGGAAATGCAACAGGCTCTGGGTGGGCTCTGAGGCTGCTGTCCTGTCTACACTTTCCCAAGAGTAAGCTCATTGACTAGAGTACTAACGTATAAGTAGATATGCCTAGGATTGAGTTCTAAGGATACAATCCATTTACACACTTTCCTGGGAGTAAACCCCATAGGCTGCAAGGGGACTTACTTCTGAGTAGACATGTCTAGGATTGAGCTTTAAGAATACAATCCTTATACACACTTTCCTGGGAATAAGCCCTATAGGCTGCAAGGGGACTTATTTCTGAGTAGACATGCATGGCAGCAACAGGAGGAGGAGGAGAGGCTCAGGAGGAGGGCTGACGGTCCCGCCTGCCTCTTTCTCCAAGGCACAAGCTGGCACAGCTTTCAGCAGCATCATCAGCAGGAGGAGGAAGAGAGGCTCAGGAGAGGGGCTGATGGTCCCGCCTGCCTTCTCCAGGGCAGAAGCCGGCACAGCCTGCAGCAGTATCAGCAGCAGAAGGGGAGGCTACAGGGCAGGTGCTGGTGGTCGCGCCCATCATTTTTCAGAGGATTTCAATCCCTCACCCGAGTATAAGCCGAGGAGGCTTTTGGGTGCATTTTTTGGGCCCAAAAAACTCGGCTTATACTTGAGTATATATGGTATATGGTTTTGCTTATGGGTAATGTAACGGAAGATTAGACTGAAACCACTGCTTTTTGACCATTCTGAAAATCCCATGCTTTGACGTGCATTAGCAAGGCTTCCTGTTTATTGCCATGCAGACGTAAGACTTGAATCACAATAGCAATTTTGAAGACTGGTTCTGGGTTGTTTTATTCCAGAGGTGGAAAAATGCTGCAGAGAGGAGAACATTCCATTCAAGATGTGAATAATGATTTGGATAATGCTCCTGGCTATCCCTCACACCGAGATGATTTTCACCCTAATGTGAAAATCATGTTTCTGCCCCCTAACATGACTTCATTCCTCCAGCTCATGGATGGGGGAGGAGGTTATTGCTAAATTTAAGCTTAATTATTTGCATACAGATTTTCCTCAGGCCTTAACCGTAACTGAACAAATGATAATATTGCTGAACTAGCAAAATTTACTCGCCATTGCAATAAAATGCCCCCAAGTTCACCATTCCCCACCCAGTGCACCATTCCCCCGCCCAGTGCACCATTCCCCCCAGTGCATCATCTCTAGGGTTGCCATATATCCTGAAAAACAGGGACACTCCTGATTTTGGGGAATTGTGTTCCCATTATGGCAAATGGGACAGAGGGTATTGTCCCGGTATTGTGGAAGAGAATTCCGGCTACCCCAACCATTTCCCCCCATGCACCACCACCTCCCCCATGCACCAATCCTTCAGTGTACCATCTCATCCCCTGCACCTCCACCGCCACTTCATAATATTCCCCTGGGATGGCAAATCAGATGGTTTGAAAAGAGGAATCCAAAAATTTTGAGATTCTTAAGTCAGCTTGGGGGTTGACAATTCTGATGTATCATAAAGAGGTATATGGAAACGGGAAAGGCCACAGTCTGGTCACTTCTCAAAGGTTTGTAAGGAAGATTGAACGATCTGTGCCTTCTGATTCCTCATTTGTCACTGTGCCATTCCCAGCTGACAATGGCCCTAATGTGCTCCCTGTCTCCCCTTCTTCTGAAAGTTTAGTAATATTAGGGTGCAATACTAACCTAGAAAAGTACAGTTCATTGATGTTCCTGTCTGTGCACTGGAGTGGCACAGAATTTTCTTAATGGCACTTTTGTGACTCCCTCAGGCCAACATGGGACTTGTGGGGGCATAGGCCAGCCTAACTGGGTGTTAGGATTACATCTTAATTACTTACCTGAATACAATATTAAGAATATTTTGTTTTGTTGGGTCTTTTTCATGGACATGGTAGTTAAAAAACTCTTGAATGTTGCATGAAGTACAGTCCTCTTCCAGCCTATTCAACTGTTTCATTTGCCATAAGAGATGGCCTACTTTAGGCTACCATTCTCTCTGGCATAAGTTAGGATTGCACTGTTAGGCAATCATTTTAAAACAGAACAAGACATACCATGGTACAATCCTAAGCATGTCTACTCAGAAGTAATCCTATTCAAAAAGTAAGTGTTCAATAGTACTTACTCCTAGGAAAGTGTGACTGGGATTGCAGCCATAATATATGAATATTACTCACTGACATGTGGAATGTTCCTCTAATTCAGTGATTTTTCAACCTTTTCCATCTCATGGCATGTTGACAAGGCACTAAAATTGTCAAGGCACCATCAGTCCTTTGACAATTGAGAAGGCACACCATGCTGCTAGCGGAGGGTTCACATCCCTTAAAGGCCCTATTAATAAATGATATTATCTAATAAATAAATTTTCCAACCTCCCATGGCACACTGGTTGAAACTCACTGCTCTAATCAGTTAACTAGACATAATATCAGATAAAGTTAACTAAACATGATTAAAAGTCCCAAACTTTCTCCACATGTATAACCCACACATGAAGAAGACTAGAACTAAACAGTTTAGTACCAGGGCCATGAACTCATCCTAGATGATGATGTCTCACAAAGGTATATGGCACATTGTATTGGGGTCAGCTTTGCTGGAAACATCAGGTAATGTACCAGATTCCTATTTGGAGTCTTAATTGGCTCTTATAGCTCTTTAGCTCTGACAGCATGTGTGAGGGTAGTAAACAGCAGTACCTTCTCTTTCCCAGTGGAAAGACTATCAAAGTGCTAATAAGAGACAGTTCTCAAATGTTATGGTCACACAACCTTGGGTCAAGGGGATCACTAGATTTTGGGACCCACCATCCTGGAATCTGGCACTGGGTTTTGCGAGTAAGTCTCATTGAACACAGTGGGACTTACTTCCAAGTAGACATGAAGCAGTATACCGGTAATTTTGACAGGGGGTCCCAGACTGATTTTTAAGTTTGAAAGAGGGTCCTGGCCTGAAATGCCCAAGTACCACTGGGTTAGATGGTGTACCTTCATTTTTCTTCTATGGCCCTTCCAAAGGAGAGGTTTCTTCTGGATTTGGTCCCTGCTTTCACAGGGGGGAAGTGCCATTCCAATTCGTTTTGGAATGTACTCTGGGAATTTAGAAAAACAGGTATTTGGATAAGAAACTTGCTTTTCTCCTCAATTAAACATCCTCAATTAATCTGGTTCATTTAAAACCCAACTGTACAAAACAGAATTAGAAAGGCCAGGAAACAATTCTTGCCTTTGACACAACTGTCACTCAATCCATAGGTTTCAAATTTTAAAAACATTTTCATTCTTGTGGTTGTGCAGAAATACATTTCAGCCTTGTACCTTTTTCTCTGGTTCTTTTAAAAATATAAGGAAAGAAAGGTCTGTCACAACAGCACTGAATCTGGAGCTGCTGCACTTAGAGACTTAAAATGAAAACACGGGTGTATAGCCACTACTGCATCTAGTGTCTATAAACCTGACCACAGAAAATTTGCTTTGACTCAGTTCCAGACTCACCCCCTGTACTTGTGGAGTTTCTCTCTGTAAGCAGTTGTACTTTCTGGGATGGAACTTTTGACCAATCATATAGGTTTAATGCTGTGTGTGTGTGTGTGTGTGTGTGTGTGTGTGTGTGTGTGTGTGAAAGTTGACAGATGTCTCTTACATTATGCTTCAGCACCAGCAAATGTTTCAAATTAGAAAATCTGCCTCTATAATGCCTGTAGTAAAAATACGAGCAGGTAACATTGGTTTAAACACATCTTTTAAAGAGGGAGGAGTAAAAAAGGAGAAGTGCAAATGAACCATAATTTAAGAAAAACGGGGTGCAGTCCTAATTAGTAAAGGCCAGCACAACTCATCCTTCTTCCCATTCCTGCAGTGGCAAGGGGAGGCCAATGCATCTCTGTGAACTGGCCAACTTTCCCTCTCCCCCCCCCCCTCGACCCTGGGAGTGGTGCAGAAATGCCAGGCTAGCACGAGACTTGTGCTGGCCTAACTGGGGTTGGGATTGCAGCTGCAATTTCCTGGAGAACCCATCACAGACTGTGAATGTTTCATGCTTTTTGTACACTATAATAAGCAGCAGATTGTATTGTTACTATCAAAATGGATTCATATCAATACTGCTAATATTTCCCTGTTTTAATTATACTGAAGCCTCTTTTGCTGCTGTTCGATCCACTCTGTTGTTCTGATGCCTTTCTCTGATATTTGTGCCAAGGAACATGATTATTTGTATATTCTGTGCCATTGATTGAACCTTCAAGGCAACTTGTCTGTTGTGTATAGTTTTTAGCATATCACTTTTAAGGATTATGAACCGTTAAGGTTACAGGTTTACCCTCTGTATCTGTGATTGGCTGTCACAAATCTGTAGATACCAGGGATACTCTTGAGAAAAATAGGGAACCTGTCAAATTTAGCTCAGCCTACATCTGAGCAGTGAAACAAATTCATTTTGATGGCTGCAAGCAATCTTCTGAGCTTCCTGGAGCTTAATTCTGGCCCAACAAGTCTCCTCCCTTCATCCAATGTTGCCCCAAAATGCAGATTCACTTGGTGATAGCATAGGCCACTTGGACCTGATGTGCCAGTTCAGGTTAGCACTGGCCTTTTAACTGGATTGGTGTGGCTTATTTCTAATTAGACATATAGGATTGCACTGTTAGCAACTATTCTGAAGATACAATTATTTCAGTGAATATTTGAACCTCTTCTGGTGGAAATCATTGAACAAATTATTATCAGATTTTTTTTGTGTGGGGATGACTTGGAAGAAAGTGCCACCAAACAAAGTAAGATTCAACTCCAAGAAAGGCTGCATAGGATTACAGCCATATTTAACGTACAATATACAGTGCTGCCTTGTAAGATGAACGTAATTCATTCCGAAAGAATGTCTTACAAAGCATTCTTTATGCAAAGCGGATTTTCCCGTATGGGAAATGATGGAAACTCAGATGATTGGTTCCACAACCTAAACATATTTATATAAAAATATTAACTGTATGTAAAAATGATGACAAAATACTGTAATTGAATTCAAAACATTTGAATAAAATACAGAACACAATTACTGTAATATTAATTAAAAACACTGTAATATACTGTACAGTAAAAGAGAAGAGAAAAACCTTTATGGCCAGGGATGACTAATTTTCACTAAAATTATTTTCACTAATTTTCACTAATTTCCACTAAAGTCACTGGTGTCTTTTTGAGGAACTTTAACAGAGTCTTCTAATGATGCTTTTGTCTCTTTTTGAGGATTTCACAGAACTGTGACATTGCTTTGTCATTCAATAGATTCATCGCTCGCACTGCTACAGCCTTATTTGGGGGATGCTTTTCTACAAAATTTTGCACCATTTCCTAATGTTTCTAAATGTCCTTAATCTCATTTGATGTGAGGGATTCCTCTTCCTTCTTCTCCTCATCTGCAGATGAGATCTCCATAATCCCTTGCTGTTGCTCACCGTGCAGATCCATCAATTCATTCATTTTACAATTAATTTTCCTTGTAAAACTGCCTTGTCTTACAAGGCACAAGGCAGAATTCCTTAGAAATTTTAGTTTGTCTTACAAAGTTTTCTTCTTACAAGTTATTTGTCTTATAAGGTACCACTGTATTTTGAAAACCTGATCATGACAGTAGATATTTTTTTCAGAAAAATAGCAGATAAGAATGAAGTAACTGAATGTAAAATATTTGTCAAGAAAAGAAAATTATTCTGAATAAAATTGCTTCTTCATTGTAAATGTACTAAAAAATCAAGCTGTTACAAAGAACAAAGACATATAATACTTGTTACTTTGAGGCTTATAACTCTAGTCATCTTCAGTAAAATCTTACTAACGTTGCATCTATTTTCTTTTCAAATCATGCAAGGTTAGAAATTTTTAAAAACCACTTAAAACACTTCTAGGAAGTTACGTGGCATTAAAATAGCAAACATACGAAAATAGAACATGAAAGTAAAAGTCTGCTATTCCACTGCAATAGTCCAAGTGCAACATTACACTGAAGAGGAAATGAAGAATTTAAACCTCCTTGACTTGTTAAGTAAATAGTAGTAAATAGAATTCACCAAGCAATCTATTTAACGGTCACTTGTGTTTAGTCCCATTGACGTGAATGGGGTTATGATAAAATTAGAGAGGTGAATTGCTCCCTCCAATTATATGTGTTGCCATACTCATCAGCTTGCATTGTTTTCTCTCTCTACATTTCCAACCAATATTTTAATAATCAACCAGATATATTGGTTGATTTTATTCCATTTTATTCTTCTCTTGCTAATTTTAAAAAATTGTACATTAAGGCCCTACTTTTACTATAATAAACTTTCTGAGTTATTTAAGGTTGTGATGTTTGCTAAAAAATGAACTCTATTGTATCTGAGTAAACCAGCATAGGATTTATGAATATGTAACAGTATTTTGTACAAGGTCAGCATATTCGCCTAATGGTCCAGAGTAAATCCAGAGTAACTACAGGGAGTCCTTGCTCCGGAGTAAGAACAGGTTACTCTGAATGGCAATATGAATTTTCCATAGGTTTTCACTAGGTGGTGCAGTAACTATGGGTGCACGTAATGTCTCTTATGTGCTCCTGTAGTTACTCTGGATTGTGCCCTAAGGCAGTTTTTTACTTTTTTGCCGTTAGGAGAATTTAACTAAAGTCACTGCTCTGACTTATAGATCTCCTAGAATGAACTCCAGAGCATGTGATTTTGATAGTGACTGAGATTTTTTGCATCAGTAATTTGGATATTATACTGTTCGTAAGTAGGCATAGGCAGGTAATGCTTCTTGACAGAGAATAATTGACTATCAGGTAAGGGAGAGTAATAGGAGATGCTTACAAGCAGAGCTGGAAAATGTCTCAGCAAACTTTCTCAGAAACAAAAAAGAATGATAAATTTGCTGTCTCCTTGAGAGCATTTCAACTTGCCCTACAATCCAGAGTAACTACGGGAGCACGTAAGAGACATTACGTGCACCCGTAGTTACTGCACCACCAAGTGAAAACCTATGGGAAATTCATTTTGCAATCCAGAGCAATTTGTTCTTACACCGGAGCAAGGACTCCCCGTAGTTACTCTGGATTGTGCCCAAAATCTTATTTGGCAAAAAGGGCAATGGGAAATGGAGACTAAAAGCCCAATCCTGTGCATGTCCATAATCCTAACCATGTCTACTCAAAAGTTAGCCCCATTGTGTTCAGTGGGTCTTCCTTCCAGGAAAGTGTCTTTCGGATTGCAGCCACAGTTCCATTTGAGTCCAAAGAAAGTGCCACCTCAAAAAAGTGTGTCAGAGATGGGTGATCTGGTCCCTGTCCCCTCAACTTACTGCTTTTTCACAAAATTCCTTTAACCTAAGCAAGAGATACAGAAAGATCTGGGATGGGGTCAAAGGAGCCCCTGGTCAAAAAAGTTTGAGAGCCTCTGGTGCACAGGATGACTATAAAAATATTGTAAAAGACAATAGATCCATCAGTATTTCTCCTTGCAAAAATGTATTGTGCATTCTCTGAAAGTGCTGGAGAAGCACTGGGTCCAACAAAAAAAGGTCTTTGCCAGAACAGAACATGCATGTTCTGTGTTTGTCAGCACATTTGCCTTTTTTGAATCTTGAAAATCCAAGACAACCATCCTTTGGGTTGTGGTATACTGGGGTGGGGGTAGTGGGAATAAAAATCTATCCATGTAGAAAATCTATCCTTTTTGCAGTGGAAAGAATGTCTCCTGGAAAGTGGTTGTTGATTTTCTTCCTTTCTTGTACTTTTCATAATGGAAGTGACTGAAAGCTTTATGGTGTGTAACTGTGACACCACATTCCAACATAAGCTTCTCTGTGCCCATCTTCCAGCCAATAACTAGTATTCATCTCTTTTTTCACTCTGCTTTCTTCTAATCTTTTACTGTTTGTGTTTTAATCATAATAGCAACAGATCCTTCCTGGTTGACATTATCATACCATTGCAAATTTTGGCTCTATCCCTGCATTCTATGGAATGATATTGCCCACGGTGAGGTGACTTAACTCTGGATGTAAAATGGTTTTTGGCCTTTAAGCACATTTCCTAATAAATTGTTTTTCAGTTCAGGTCAGATTTTGAGAATTGCTTTTATTGTATCATCTGTAGCTCAGGAAGATTTAAAAAAATCCACTAGATCCTCAGTGTTACAACATTTGAGTCTGAGTAATGCAAATTTTATTATTCAGCTGTGTCACTTTTGCAGTGCCTTTTCAGGACAAATAGTAAATAACTCAAGTTCTTTTGTGGTTGACTTTGGAAATGAAAAGGGTACATACTTGGCTTGGTCTGCTTTTGTGCAACCAGGTATGGAAATGCTCATGGTCTTCTGGATCCCCTTTTACATATAAAGTGGTTTGCTACAACTGAGTAGTACACAGTTCTTTAGCTTTGCTTGAATGAGCTCATATTATATGAAAGTCAACAACAAAAAATATATGGTAAAACCTTGGATTAGGAGCATTTTGGATTGAGAGCATTGTGCAAGACAAGCAAACCTTCCTAATAAAAGCTTGGATTGGGATTACAATTAGTCCCAGCTGGGACACGACTGGTTTTGGTGCTCCACTAGCACCAAATCTGCCCCTCCTGAGAGACCAGCCTATGCATGTCTACTCTGAAGTAAGCCTATTATGGTCAGTGGGGCTCACTCCTGTGTGCAGGGGCAATGGAAAGGAGCCTGAGAGTCCTAGCCTTGCATGTCTTTTCTAAAGTAAGCCCTGCTATAATCATTGGGGCTCACTTGTATATAAGGGGGCAGATTGCATTGTGAGAAATATAAAAGACCAAGTACAGTTTAATTTGTTTTATTTTTCTTCATATTTTGTATTTTCTTTATTATTTTGTATTATATTACAGAATTTTTAACAATTTTAAATGAATATTTTTGGGTTGTTGAATGAATTGTCTGAGTTTCCATTATTTCTTATGGAAAAATTCACTCTGATATACAAGCGTTTTGGATTACAAGCATGCTTCCTGAATGAATTATGCTCGGAATCCAAGGCACCTCTGTAGTTTGAGAATCTATAAATGATGGCATTGGTGTAAAAATCAAACTTGGAAGAGCCACAAGATTTATGTAACCAATTTTCAACATATGCAGTAGGCTTGACTCCTGTTAAATACTACTTTGTTTGCAGCTGGTAATGTCAATCATGGAACCCCTCAATAAACTGCAGAATATTCCAGGGAATATTATATGGTCATCTGCTATGGAGCAGAGGCCCAGCCCTAATTTAGTATTTTTGTTCCCTAAAAATATGTAGTAGAACCCACACAATACACATAATTCTTCATTATGGAATACAATGACAATTCAGAGATTATCCAGTTGGAACTAATTCCCTCTTTTTGTATATTTTCTAACCTGTTTTGGACCTTTCTTGTAATGGATGTTGACATCATCATGTTAATGCCAACTACCTCCACATCTGTGCATCCAGGGGGGTGATTGTGCTAGATAGCACTGACTGTGCTAGATAGTAGAACTGGTAACTTTACTACTGGGTGAAGCAACCTGTGTGTTTCTTGCTGAGCCCTGCAGGCTAATTTTCTATTAAATTAGTTTAACAGTGCAATCCTAAGCATGTTCATTCAAAAGTTAGTCCTTCTGAGTTCACTAGTACTTACTCCCAGGAAAGTGTGGTTAGGATTGCAGCCTAACCCTACAATCCAGAGTAACTACGGGAGCACATAAGAGACATTATGTGCACCCGTAGTTACTGCACCACTTAGTGAAAACCTATGGGAAATTCATATTGCAGTCCAGAGTAAATTGTTCTTACACCGGAGCAAGGACTCCCCGTAGTTACTCTGGATTGTGCCCTAAATTAGTTTAATACATATAAGTTTCCTTCTTTGTTTGTGCAAATCCATGCTTTCCATAGCTTGAGGATGCTGAATTGCACCCTTGGACTGGAGTGGTTCAGGAGAGGTCTCATACATCCCCGTATGAATCTCATACATATAACTTTCAAGAGTTTGAATCATATTTTGGGGGTAACCAGATAAATCTATTCATCTCACCATAACAATCTGTTGTTTTGGCAAAAGGGTTCAAACATAACACTCATGGGCAAATTTGGGCCCCTGAAGCAATTAACATATACGAAACCTGTTCTAATTGAGTTCTGCCCAGTGGTGGGCTCCAGCAGGTTCGCACCTACTCTATAGAACCGGTTGTTAACAAGAGATGGGACATATAAAGTTTAAAAATAGCCATTTAAAAGTGGCTGCCAGATGGGCAGAGAACTGGTTGTTAATTTCTTTGAAGCCCATCACTGGTTCTGCCAGCATGATAGTTGTGCTCTCTCTCTCATCTTGGAATTATGAATAAGATTTGCACATTTTCTTTTTTGTCATTTGTGAATAATTAGTTTCTATGTAAGAACAAAGTCCTTATTTCTGGCCATCATCTGTTAATGATGCCATTTCCTATTTAATGATGTCACTTCTTGCCTTCAGCAGGCACCATAAATGTTATTTTGGCCATTATAAAATGAGTGTCATGCCTGGTCTAGTACTTTTTCTCCTCTTTTAATAATTAGCTGTGAAAAAATTGACGGTGATTTCAGATTTCAAGCAGCAGAGAAACTTCTGATATGAAGCAAAGGACAGGTAGACCAGTGCTTCTCCCATAGTCAGCCATAAGCTTGGATTGAATAGTCATAGAGAGTCAGTACTTTTTTGGAGGAGAACTTATTATGCATTCTGTGTTACTTTGATTTTCAGCTCTCTAGAGGAACGAGTGACCTGTGCTTGGCTACCAGCTCCCCTTCCCCTCATCACATTGAGTTTGCTCCAGCTTGACCCTTAAGTGACAGCCTTGTTAAAGAACAATGGGAAGTCTGTAAAGACAGTCATCGGTTTCAACCTAGCACTTGTAAGAGACACACTGGTCTATTGTCTGCTTATTGAAAGACACTAAAGACTGGGGATGGCTAGAGAAATCCCACAAGTTTTTATTGCTTGTCTGCAAGGCAGGACTAGCTTAGCTAAGAACTACAGGCACAAGCTTTTGATAAGTGCATAGGTCTGTGAGCCAACTGAGGCAGATAGGGAAATATAATCCAAACAAATACATTGATTTTCAGCCTAGTTTTCAATTGTTCTTGTTTTAGCTGTGCCTGCAGGTGAAATTTTTATTAAGGTCTTTCACCTGAACCATTTGCCAACATGTAAATTGGCAGGAAATGGAGGAGGGTGACAACCACAAAAAAGTTGTAGGTCTTAGCTATCTGAAATCAGAAAATTTTTAAACATTCTTTTTTTGTGCTGCAGAGGATTTCCTAAATGCAATTTTCAGAAACACGTATAAATTGTAAAAGAAAGCTAAGTTCTTTTTGAGTTCAGAAATTCAAGCAGCATTGTTATCCAGATTCTCACTGCACTATTATAGATTTGAATCCATCTGTTCTTTTTTTTCCCTGATAATTTTGCAATAAATTCGGCCACTGTAGATTAAAAGTTTTTTAGAAATTAGTTGAGCTTTCTTTCTATGAGTAAGCATTTATCTTTTGGATTTAATCCAGTGCAGAACTGGAAATCTGAGTTGGTTTCACTGCATATATTTCAAGTAAAAATAATGAATTCCCGAAGTCTAAAGGGAGTGCTGGATTGCAAAATGAAAGAACAGGTTTGCAGCAACCACACAGAATTCAACTAATTGTTTCTATCATTCTTTCTTTTTCTGTGATTAACCACACAGCAAGTTTGCATAGTTATTCCCAATCCTCTCTCAGCTTTATCCAGCTCAGTGATTTATAGATCCCAAGATTTCCTCTTTATGAAAAAATACATAAAGATACTGAGACAACAACTGAAATACTGAGACAACTAATGCAATCCTAAGTGCATCTACTCAGAAGTACGTCCTATTGTATTCAGTGGGGGCCTGCTCCCAGGGAAGTGTGTTTAGGATTGCAGCCATCAACTCTTAGTGGTTCTTTTTAAACTTGGTTGTTTTTTTTATTCTTGATTTTAACTGTGGAGGAAAGCAGATAGATGACTTTTCATGGCTGTGAATCCAGTTTATATCCTGGTTGGGAGTACGAGTCAGCAGTAAGTTCCATATTAAAATTACATATGTGAGCTTGTGGGAAACAATCAACTCTGCAAACCAGTGACAGCAAATACTTTTGACTGATGACACTGTTCTCAAGCAAGAAATGTACATGTCACATAATGTACATCTTTACATGAAAAATATATTTCCCACAGCCTGAATTTATTTTCTCAGTAGGACTTCCTAAATATATTGGTTTTCCTGGTTATGTCCCAGTAACCAGTAACTTTGCATACCAAAAGCCAGAACAATCTCTTCTTAATAAATACTCTCTGCAACCTAGGTTCACTGAAGTACAATTTCAAAGGGACTCAATTCTATTTATATTAATTCTATTATTTTTAATGTGTATATCTCCTTCACCAACACATTCTAGTGTTAGAAACCTAGTTAATAAATGTGTTAATAAATGTATAAATTCCAAAATGCTCTACTCTTGAGATACATTAAAAAATCTATTTTTAGATTCACATGAAAACCTTTCCAAAAAGTGAATTGTTTGTGCTGTGAAATAATAATAATCATTTTGAGTTAATACTGAAATTGGAATTGAAGGTTTTTAGGCTTTTGTCAGATTCCAGGATTATTGATTTTATGCCAAATTTCACTCTTTAAAATACACTAGCTGGGAGTAGCAAACATATTGTCAAAGACCCACAGAATCACAGGTGTCTGTGTCAGAGGGATATCCTGAGAGATTCTGGCTGCAATCCTAAAGATACTTTCCTGGAAGTAAGATCCATTGACATGGTCAGGATTGTGCTTGTAACTAGGTTAAACATATTGTACAAAGACTGGGTTGAAAGAAACTGAAATACAGTGGCGCCTCACGTAAAGTATGTTTCATGTAACAAAACAAAAAATTTCTCTAGGATTCTGCTTCATGTAACAAACTGTGCTTCATGTAAAGAACACATTCGTTGGCAGTTGGGGCAGATATGCTGGCCGGCAGCCTGTTTAAAAAGCGTCAGGGCTGCCTAGCACACCTGCCCATAGTGAAAGCAACACTTCCATGCTGTTCCTCCGATGGCTGGGCGTCCGCTGGGCAGAGGGAGAGAACAGCAGTGGAGAAGAGGGATGCAGCTCAGGGCTAACCAGAAGGGAGCAGGGGAGAGAGAGGCTCAGGATGGAAAGAAGGAGAAAGTGGGGAGACACTTTGAAGGTGACTTGGATTGCAGCCTCCTAACCATGTTTACCCAGAAGTAAGCCCCGTTGTGTTAAATGGGTCTTACTCCCAGGAAAGTGTCTTTAGGACTGCAGCCTAAGTAGACTTCATAAGATCATGCACATTGAATGCATGTTTTGAATTCAATCCCAGTGTTCTGTCATCATTTTTACATCCAGTTAATATTTTTATATGAATATTTTTTGGGTTCCGGAACCAATCGTCTGAGTTTCCATTATTTCATATGGGAAAATCCGCTTCACGTAAAGAACGGTTCACGTAACAAACATGCCTCCAGAACGAATTAAATTTGTTACATGAGGCAGCACTGCATTTCTAAAAACGTAGGAGGAACATTTGGGTAGATGATCAAGAATGACAAAGCGCAGAAGGTTTTTGTTTTGTTTTTAACTACCTTGGGTTGTCTTAACAGTAGTAAACGCTTCTTTTTTTTGAAATCTCCACTGATTGCTTTTGAAAATTAAAAAACAAACAGCATTTCCTTAGTTGAATGAACATGTTCTGAACACATTAATTTTAGGATCACTCACTGGCATAGTTGAGTTTGGTTGACTTATTGTTTATAAACATGTCTTGATAGCCTAGCATATGAACCCTGATGAAAATGAGATTTTTTTAGCTAGTCTTATGCTATAGTGGTTTCTTCAATGTAAAGTATAGGGAGGAAAACTTGTTGCGCCCCATTTCACCCCTTCCAGTTGGAATTTCCAAAAACCAGTTCTTAGTGACTCCCTCCATTACAGAAGGAACACCCACCTCAAATTTCACGCTTGTAGATCTAATGGTTTTGTCTGGGCATTGATGAATCAGTCAGTGACTTTTCTCTTTTATATATATAGATAATCTTAGGGAGATAAAGCAAACATGTTTAAAAGATACCAGTTAACTCACTGCTGCTTTCACTTTCAACTACTGATGTAAGACATTACTATTGATCTTAATATTCTTTTTAAGATATGTTACATCCTATCAGGGAAAAGGTGCAGGGGTCTCCTACAAGAAGGCAGGTTGAACAAGAGCAGTTAGCATACTTGCTATGGAGATATGCTAACCTGATTTTTATGCTCCTTTCTTATCCTTTACTTCAGTGATTTTCAACCTTTTTCATTCCGTGGTACACTTAACAAGGCCCTGAAATTGTCAAGGCAATTTTTATTAATGAATTGTTCATTAATGAATTTTTATTAATGAATTAATGAATTGTTCCGATTGTTCAGATCCCCCAATTTTTATTAATGAACGTCAATCCTCAAATTCCTGCAGCACACCTGAGGACTATCCACAGCACACCATTGTGCCAGGGCACACTGGTTGAAAATCACTGCTTTACTTGAACCAGCTGCTGAATGTGGGAAAACGTTCTGATAGTATGTTGCCACCATCCCAGGCAACAGAGTTCACACAGAGGAAGGCTGTCTGGGAAGTAATTCCTATCCAGAAGAGAACTGAACTTCAGGCATTTTTATTAAAAATCAAACCCTTAATAGCAGTGGTTCTTGAGCATACCCCCACTGGGATCCCCTTCTGAGAATGACAATCTGTCTGGGATCCCCTGGGCATGACATGATGTCAGGAAGTGATATTAAGCAGGAAGTGACTGTAATGTCATTACTCCATGTCTACTCGGAGGTCAGTCCCATTGTGTTCAATGAGACTTACTTCCAGGAAAGCAGCACGAGTACCCCATTTCAAAATGGTGGTGCCCAGTGCCAGATTCTAAGATAGCAGCACCCAGTTTTTCATGATCCCCCTAAAATGAAGTTGCAAACGCCGCATGGGGATCCCACTTTGAGAACCTCTGCTCAGCAGCATTTTATGACAAAGATATGACAGGCTACCTCATTGCTCATGAACATAGACTAGGCAAAGAATCCAAATTTAATTAGTTAATTAAAAGTCTGAAAGAAAGGAGAATTAAATAAAATGGAGACATGTTGTAAAACTACAAGTTGGCTGAAGGAAAATACCTGAGTTTTATAGAATGCACAACAGAAAATGTTGATCAAATGGATGCAGTAACCATTAGTGGTCAGGAGATGGAGTGGGAGAACTGAAAGAATGCAGCCCACTGACACCCTTGCCCTTCAAGAGGTCCCTAACTTAAACCAGGAACTGGCAGAAAAATAAGTTGGCATGAGTAGTTACAGGTGTCCCTTGTTATCTACCCTTGTTATCAAGGATACCATTCTGGAAACTTCCATGGATAAAAAGATCAGTGAATAAAAAATACCAGTGGAAAATAAATTTAAAGAAACCCATTTCTGGGTTTCTTGCTCCTCCATTGTTCCTAATGGAATAAGGTTGTGCCTCAGTATCCACTGGGGTTTGATTCTGGGACTCCCTAAGGAAAAAAAAAAGTGTTTTTAAAAAATAAAAAGTGCTGTCCTTTACATTGGACAGGTTTTCTTACTGTTGTACCTTTAAAAACTGTTGTACCTTTAAAAACAGGTTTTCTTACTGTTGTACAGAGGCAGTCAGCAATTAGTGTAGTTAGCCTCTGGCTCAGCTGAAGAATAAAATTATTGCTTGCATGACTGCCTCTCTATAACAGTAGAGAAGCATTTTATAAAACTACTAGTGAAAAGTACCCATGTAAAATATCCCCTGTAGATTATCCCCCATTGCACATCAACCCCCAGTGCGCATCACCCTCCTACACAACATCCCCCCTTTTGCAACAACCCCCATGTGCTACAAGCCCCCCATGCACAAGAAAGGTGGTGTATAAATACCTGTTATTATTCAGGTTACATGGGTCACACCATCTCACTCCTTGGATCTAGGTCAGTGATTCTCAATCTTCCTAACGCCGTGACCTCTTTATAAGTTCCTCATGTTGTGGGGACCCCCAACCATAAAATTATTTTCATTGCTACTTTATAACTGTAATTTTGCTACTGTTATGAATTGTAATGTAAATATCCGATATGCAGGATGTATTTTCATTGTTGCAAATGAAATGTGTGTTCTATGCACACATTGAACACAATGGGATTTATTTCAGAGTAGGCATGCATAGGATTGGGCCCTGAGGCTGTCAGTCAGCCCCAGTGCACACGCAGCTACAGCCAGAGGTCTGGCAAGCCTGACCTGGGCCCCTGTACCAGGGGTCTTTAGGCGACCCCCAGGAAAGCTCTAGGCGACCCCCAAAGTGGTCCCGACCCCCACTTTGAGAAACGCTGATCTAGATAGACAGCTTTGCTATCCAGTGGGCAAGGCAGCGTTGTTGCTATACAGAATAGCTGTTTGAGATAGGAAAATGAACAATAAATTCAACCATAAATTAAACATTAAATAAACATAAATTCATTCCATCACTGCCAGTTACTTGGAACAATGCAGTATCATTGCCTTGGGTGTCAAATTTTCCTGGTGTGTTGAGTCTTATAAGTAGACCTCAGAGATCTCTTCCCCCTCCCTGGCCATTTGTGCAGTTGGTAGAGGATGTGGTCACTAGAAGGCTTGTTGACCTTAAGTGCAAGATTAGTGGTGAGACATGATTGACCAGGTTAATCGTTGTAAATCATGGTTGATCAGACTTAATTTTAATCAGTCTTAATCAACATCAAAGTGATGCCCAATCACATTGGGAATCTCAAATGAGGACTACTGATATATAATTTAAAATAGAATACCTCTGACTCAGAGGCATGTCTGTCCTTGAATGAGCAGATTTTGTTGTGTATTTATGACCTTGGGAAGCTATGGTGCCAGCTCAGTAATTGCAAGTGTAGTACATTTGTGGACTGGACTGGTTCATTATTCAGTAATTTGTTTGCAGAGTTCTAAGTGGTTAAATTAGTTTATTAAATTCTAATCAGTAACATTATAAACCCATATGAGGGGCTGGTCAGATGTTAATCTTGTTCTAATATGAGGCTGTTAGTGCTTTCCGGTGTATACACCTTCATCTCACAGACGTGACATTTAAAACAGTACATTTCCTTGATCCTACTAGTGGTTTTGCCAGCTAATTCCTACATGGTTTAAACAAAATGATGATACATGTGACGCTGGGTCAAAAGTAGATCATAAATTATTACTAAATGTATTGTTATGTTATTTTTTAAAAGTTGCAGCATTTTTCACCTAATGGATAAGAACTTTCCCTCTGCCAAGGCAACTAATGAACACTGGGAGTGAATGGAAGTATATCAAAAGAAAGTGTTACATTTGACAGAGAAGCAACCTTTGGTTTCCTATAGGTTTCTTGGAAGAATGTGCAATCAGTAGTAATCTGTCTTGAGTGGTTATGACATTTCCTCATTGTGTTTCCTCCCAGCTCTCTGATTCTAAATTATGCCTTCATTTTACATGCTAGAATTTTTTGCTATGGATCAGTGCGCTACAGTCACAAGAACTGTACTTGGATGCAGCTTCACTTTGCAGGGGTCATTGCAATGGATCAATTATAAAAATAATGGATTGCTTCCTGTTTCTGCCAGCTGATTCGATCAGTCTGTGAAGTTTATTGAAACTCCAGGTTACATACTTGGTATGGAATCCAACTTGTGCATTCTTTATGGTTGATGCTGATTACATTAACTGTTTGTGTACAACCCCAAATAATTCAAAGCAGGTTATTCGGCAAAAGCAAACAAGCTCCAAAGTAATATCCTCCTCAGGAGTGGAAATGAACCTCAACCACCATTGAGTCTGTTACTGACATTGTGTGAGCCAACAAGCTCTTTCTGAGCCAGCTCCTGTCTCTGCCGATATAGGGAGTAGTTAAGTTTTGTCAGTGAACTTAAACATTGGTTGGGCTAAATTTCAGCCCAGATATCTCTAAATCAGCATCTGTGAAATAAGGTTAGCAGACCGAAAAAGACGACCCAGCCCACTTTTCAGAGAGTCTCTGCATCTGGTAACAGTCAGCACAGTGAGAACGCAACAACGTGTTGTCAATGACAGAGCGTTGATACCAATGATGAGAGGCTGACTACACTGAAAATGAACATTATTTATGCAG
The DNA here is from genome assembly GCA_030015325.1 of Cryptoblepharus egeriae. Taxonomy (NCBI): domain Eukaryota; kingdom Metazoa; phylum Chordata; class Lepidosauria; order Squamata; family Scincidae; genus Cryptoblepharus; species Cryptoblepharus egeriae. The sequence goes on from JAREYC010000001.1 coordinate 132,236,855, forward strand.
TCTTGCCAAATTAGGCATTCCCTGACTCTGTGTGTGTATGTAAATGTAATTTTCATTTGAGGTACTGGCGTCCAAATCATATGCTGAAATCTCTATAAAGCTGCAATATGGAAAAAGAGATCTAATCAAAAGTTTACCAAAGTCTGAGAAAGCGTCAATGTAGAAACTGGAATCCTTAAATACAGGGGGACAGAAGATTGCCAAAATGAAGGCATGTCTAATCAGAAGGGATTTACTCCCAGATAAGTGAGTATAGAATTGCAGCCTTTAGGCCCAACTCTATAAGCCGTTTATGGCACGGTATCTCCTGTTATAAAAAGCCCAGTGACAGTGTGGAATTTGTAAAGCAGTGGAAACTCTGCACCTCTCACTATCACACAACTCAGGCAGTACTGATCTCAGTAAAATGATGAGGTGGAGAGGGTGAAAATCAGGATAGTATGGATCTCACACAAGGATCCTATACCTGATTTTTCAACTCACCTTTCTTTGACTTTCCTTCAACCTACCCTTTCCTTTGACTTAAATTAGCTATATATGTGGTATGGATCCAAGGAGGCCCATAAGCTATCAGGAGGTCCACTCAGAGGTAAGTAGCATTTCTTTCTTACCATTTGTTAACCCTGTGGTTGCCTCTCTCACCTTTGGATATAACATGTGCTCTGCATCGTTGTCAGTGGTAGAGGCCCAATCCTATCCAATTTTTCAGTGTCAGTGCAGCTGTTTAAAATTTGCTAACAGTGCAATCCTAGGCTTACTTACTTAGAAGTTTGTCCTTCAAGTGGCCTCAAGGGGACTTGCTTCCATTAGGCAAGGAATTTCAGCTCAAATTTGCTGGTATTGTTAACAGTATTGTATTATTAATTCATATTTAGTTAATAAGATGAATGGGCCTACTTTCAAGAACTTGGCACTTAACAAAAGAATTGGCAACAGAATATGTAAAGAGCAGAGCTAGAGTCAACAATGTTATATTGTCTTTTTCCAAAGTTATGGCTGCAATGCCATAAAAAGCAAGAGCTGAAACACAATTTCTTGCAAGTGGAGAAATCTGAATACTTCCAAAATTCAAATAATACTTTAAACAAGTCCATTCCTTACTGTTAGGCAATGCACAAGATATTAAAAATCAGCATGCCAAATTTTATCCCTTTGCACCTTTCCTTTCTGGGGTCATAATAAGTGTTGGCTGTGACATTTATACAATCAACATATATAACAATAACTCAGTAATATTTCACTTGTATTTTTGACAAGAATATGAACTAGGAGAATGGACATACCAATTTTGTGAAGAAACCTGAATCAAGATTTTTTTTCCCCTTCATATGTCACCACCACCTTTAATCTGTATTTAAATTAATTTCAATTCTAACAAAAGCAGGGATTTCCCCGTTTCTTTTATGTGAGAAAAATTCTGTACACATCCTCAAGTATTTTCCATTTTATATTCTGAACAGTTTGTTGTTTGAAAAAGAGTTTAAACAGTTTGTTTAAGACACTCATGTGTTCTATTTGTTCACTATCATGGTATGAATGGTGCCATGTTGGTGGGGTAACATTTGTTACATTTATGTTTGACCAAGACTCGGCCAACCTGAAGCCTGGGAGTAAAACTTGCAACCTAGTCTTATCCTTCCTTCCATAGCTATTTCAAGGTGATGCTTATTCTGATATCGGGAACAACTCAGCCTGACAGGGAACTGACACATTGCATTGCAAACAGATATGCAAATGTTTGTGAATAGGTATCTTCTTCTCCTTGTGCCATGTCTGTCACCAGACATTGGTGGACATTTTTATCAACAGCTGCACGAAAACCTGCTGCTCAGTTTTGTCCAGACGAGTTCCTTAAATTTTAAAGCTATGACATTCTCCTTCTGCCTGAACTTCGTTTGCCTTCAGTTTTTCCCTGGAGGATTAAATGCCAAATAGGTATCAGAGATTTGTAATGAAATGTGTGTTGGCTAATATGTTGGATCATAAGCCAAACAAGACAGATGTGCCTGTGGTTCGTAGACCGCTGATCTGACAGGTAAAGTTGATAGGATGTAAAAGGGCCTTGTGCAGCTCACCAGAAAATTCATCTAGACCTTCCATGATGACATACCAACTCTAGCTAGACTCGTTTGTCCCGCAAGCATTTGACCTGAATGATATAGGAAGTCACAAGGCCCTTTTCAGTGGTGAAAAAGCTGGCCTGATGTTGTGTGCTTCTGAGCTACTGCCACAAATGGGTGCGTGGTGCGCACAACAGCGTCTCCTGGAAGCTATGCAGCTTTTGATAAGTTGGGGGCAGGAAGGGGGATGATTGGATTATTTCAGAGCAGGGAAGGGAAAGGCAGGTAGTGTGTCATGAAGGGTATATTGTGGCAGCACTGATATGTACTAGGATGGATCCTATTTCTCTTCTCAGTCCTGTTTCTTCCCCTTTTCACTCCTTGCACTTACACCAGCTGTGTCAGTGAGTGAACCTGTAGGCCACCAGGATGCCTACAGAGAGGTAAGGGAAAAAAATATTTGTTCTTACCTCTCCCACACCTCCAGAATCCTGCACATTGTCACCAACTGTAATAACGTGTTAATCCAGTGGTATGCAGGTGTTTCACCCCGGGACCCCTTTCATACGTAAAAATCTGTCCAGGACCCCCTGTCAAACATGCCAGGAAATGACACTGTGATGCCAGAGCTCTTCCATGACTACTCAGAAGCCCCAGACTGAGCGATTTGCAGGTCCCAATCTTACTCTATCCTGATGATGCGGTCATCTTATCTCGCACCAGCTTGGGGCTAAAATGCCTGATTAGGAAGTGTATTGAATTTTTCTGCTCTGAAAAGCTATAAATTAACTACACCAAGTCAAAAATTATAGTTTTTGGTAGGTCCTGGAGACCAAGAGAGTGGCAATTTAACGACCAAACTATAGAACAGGTCAAGACATTCAAATACCTGGGCATTCTTTTTTTGTATAATCTAGCATGGACGAGCCATTGTCATAAGGCTTGTTCTCTTGCCAAAGCCTCTTCGCAAGCTATTGTTAGTTTTATCCATAGTAAAGGTGGCTCGTATATTCCAGTGGCATTGAAGGCCTTTAACATAAAATGCTCCCCACAAATTTTATATGTGGTGCCGCTCTGTATCAAGTCATTTAATAGCTCACTAGAGCAGATTCAATCAGCTTTCTTAAGAAGCATACTAGACTTACAGTGGTGCGTCTCATACAAGGTGCTCTGTATTGAATCAGGCCAAATTCGACTTGAAACACTGGCGTGGATTGGAGCAACCAAATTTTGGCTCAAAATCTTTGATAATACTGACCCTAATACTGATCTTCTACATCACCTCCTTGTTGACCCTTATTTTACAGATAAACCCTGGAGCACAAAAATAAAACAACTGGGAATGGAGCCCGACTTACTTGGTCATCTGTCCTAAGACAAGGCATTTAGGCTCATCAAAGAGAGACTCCTAGATTTTCACTCTTCTAACATCCTATCTGCTGCTAATAAAACCTGTTCACCATTACATTATTATTTACCGGTTAAAGCAGGGGTAATTCCTGATTATTTGTATATTTTGGAATGCCCAAAAATCAGAAGGACCTTCTCTATGGCCCATTGCAACTCCATTCCATATGCTGTTCTTTGAGGCATATTTAACCCCTACTAACTGAGCAAGAGGCACTCTTTCAAGTGGGTGCTCCTCTTTTATTTAGCAGGGGCAGAGTAACTGGCCCTACACACCCCAGCAATGTCTGTTGAAGTGTTTTGCATTTTTGCATTTTAGATTGTGAGCCCTTTGGGGACAGGGATCCATTAGCTTTTAATTAGCTATTATTATTTTTCCATTTTCTTTGTAAACCGCTTTGTGAACTTTTTAGTTGAAAAGCGGTATATAAATACTGTAGATAGATAGATTCAATGGAATACCTCTTCAGGAAAGAATTTGCCCCTGCCCCCAGCGAGCTCTGGAATCGCTAGACCACCTACTTTTTCATTGTCCGCTCCTCAAGAGGCCAGGAGGAAATGTTTAGCTCTCAAATTTTACTTTAAATTCCCTTACAAGCACCATGTCATGCTACAATCCTTATTAGCCACAACAGACCCCCGTACCATCCTTCAGATAGCTACATTTATCTCACAAATTGTGGCATCCAACCTGAAGCGCGCCCTTATTTCTTGAAGTTCCTGGTCTCCCGGAGCCAATTGTAGCTTGGTATTTTTTGCTTGTTTTTTTTAGCAAATGAACTTCTAGTCTGTTCTTCTTCATTTAAGTCTTGTTTTTTTCTTTTTATGTATGAAACTGCTAACTGTCTTTTGTAATCGTATGCCAATAAAGGTACTGAAACTGAACTGACTACTCAGAAGTAAGTTCAATGAAACTTACTTCTAAGAAGGTCAGTGCCAGATTCCAAGATGGCAGATCCCACCCTTTAGCAACTCCCCAACCCATTACCCCACAGGGGGTCCCAACGTCCACTTTGAGTACCATTGTAAGTTAATGTATAAATGTGTTTTATCTATAAATCTGTTTTCTGGAGGAGCGTGACCAGTTGTGGACAACAGGATCTGAAAACTGGTATACTTCACAGAATTGGATCATTAATTACTTGATGAAAGGAGGGAGTTAAGTTTTTTCATTGATTATTTGATTGTTATTCAAAATGAATAATTATTAATCATTAGAATGGGGGGGGGGGTTAATCATTTTTAGTTCGCTTCCCAAGAATGTACTCAAAAGTATCCTTTTCAGCTAAATAACAAGAAACTCATGCACAAAAACCCTTTTTCTACATCAAACATTGTTTAACCATTTTCCTTTGTATGACTTTTCAGATTCTTCGCTGTGTGATGATCTTCCCTACAATAGAACGCATGGCTCAATCACCAGAAGGCAAGATTATGACACCACTGCTTTGCCAGCTTCGATACATTCTATACATGCCTTTATACCTATTGACGCTTCTTCCAGAAAGAGCCAAAGATTACCTGATCCGCTATCTGTTGCGAGATGTGAAAAACACTGACAAGTATTCAGTAACGACAAGTTTGGATTTGGCTAACATGGGGTGTATAGGTAAGTACAGTCTATATGCAATACATATTTTCACTAAATATTCTTGTCTAACATATTGCTTCAACAGAAAAATGAGTATAAGAAGAACTGGCATTTTATTCATAGTTATGGTAGATATATTTAAGGTTTTAAAGTGATTTTCAGTAGTTTGATTCTATTCTGCTCCTTAAGTTGAAACAGTGAAGAAAAGGAAGACTCGGGATAACTTAAAATGCCTGTCTAAAAAACAACACAAACAGAATAGGTGGGAAAAACCTAGATTTACAAAATAGCCTTCTGGGTAATCTTTTTACACATTAATCTGTAGTTTGTGCGGTTGTTAAAAACTCATGCACATATAATTATGGCATATTGTCTTGCTATGGCATACTGGCATACTCTTATCTCTTTGGTGATCTCCTGGGTGTTAGCACTGAGAGGGATCTCATCCCGTTCCCCCTGGGGAATTTTCTCAACCTGAGAAACCACACATCCGGTATGTCACTTCCCCCAGTTTTGTGAACTGAAGGCTACAAGGCACATCTTCCCCCAGCTAGGGGTCTGTCTCTCCACCTTCAGCCCATCCTTTGAGTCTCCTGAAGAAAGACAAGGAGGGGTGAGCATCGTGACTGATCTTGCTTCCCTGTTCTTTCTCTCCCACCAGTGCATCCCAGTACAATCACTGTCTTTCACATACACACACATACACACATATGCAAACACAGTTGGAAGACCGAGAAGACATCAGACAAAGAGGGCTATTATACTTTAGGGTTATAGCACCAGGCAGGTTTGTTTTAATCAGATCAAAGGGAAAGATTTACTAGGGATTAAAATCAAACCAGAAAGAAAAAAAGATAATCAAATTCTGTCCTTGTGATCAAGTGGCAAAGTGAAAAATAAAGTAAAAACAGATTCTGACTAAGACTTTCCTGACTTAAATAGTTCACTTACAATTCAGCATCCTCATAGCCTGAGGGTAAGATCTTCTTGGGAGTTAACTGTTTTCTATCTAGAGAGTATAATAACGTCCTGCATAGGTTGCCTGGCACCTTGCAAGACACACTGTACCATAAACCCTGCTTTCAGATGCAGTTTCCTTTATCTCATTTTGGAGTTCCCATTTTGGAGTGAGGAGTCCTCCAGAAGATCTAATAGGCTTCTTTGAAATAAGAGGATGCTTAAAATTTCCACCCCTAAACTGATCAGTGACTGGCCCTACAATCCAGAGTAACTACGGGAGCACGTAAGAGACATTACGTGTACCCGTAGTTACTGCACCATCTAATGAAAACCTATGGGAAATTCATACTGCAATCCACAGCAAATTGTTCTTACACCGGAGCAAGGACTCCCCGTAGTTACTCTGGATTGTGCCCTAAATATAATAAAAAAATCCAGTGGTCTCCAGTAAGACTTTGGTTGAGGATGTTGTTTTAGGAAGTCATTGGGGGCAATGACTCAAGATGGAAAAGTCTCCAGTTCATATATTTTCTTACATGTAGTCTTAGAATGTTAAAAAAGTGATTGCAAAACACTTCCTGGTTGCGATTGTAATCCGGAAGGGGTTTGCAGTAGCTTTTTCTCAATACTCAAAGTCTTGGGCAGCCCACCTGCTCTCCACACTTCCTGCTGCTTGTGTAAGCCCTCACTAAGTGCAGGCCACCACCTTTGCCTCCCCCATGCAATGTGAATCTGGGGATCACCTCGTTGCCTCTTCCCCCACCCCTTAAAGCAAGGGGGAAAGCTTTATACAAGCTGATGGGCTGTGATCTACCAGTCTGAGTACTGTTGCTTTAGATCAGGGGTGTCCAAATGTTTTGGAAGGAAGGCCACATCATCCCTCTGACATTGTATTGGGGGCTGGAAAAATAATTTACATTTCAGATTTGAATAAATTTATATAAATTTACATGTTAGAGTGTATTAGAGACAGGTCTGGAGGATTACAAGGCTTGCTCCAGAGTCTGAACACCCTGGCTTTAGACTAAGGAAAATTTCTTACTGCTAAGGAGAATGAACTAAAACTAAACTGTGAACTAAAACTGTTGCCATTTTATCAATTCTTACCATCCTTACCTTTCCTTGATTACTTTAAGAAATCTCCAACAGGGCTGGAAGTCCTTAAATGAAGAATGGCCAGCTGATACCCCACTGTTACTCCAAAGATGTCCTTGGCCTTCAGTAATCCCAGTTTTTACGGTTTTTTATGGTAAATGAGCCCAGTTTTTTGCGCTCTGAAGCAAGGGCAGAAATTTGCTATTTTATGATGGCAATGATTGTTTTACACATAAAGAAACAGAGGCTGTAGGATTAAAGGCAAAAGCCCTGGAAGCTTGGCTGATACCACACAGTGTAGGTTGCTCATTTGACTCCAGTAACAGTATGCCATTCTAGTATTTGGGCCCCTGTGACAGATCCTGAAATGTCTTTGTGCAATTAGCTCCTATTGAGAATGACTGGTTTAATTTGGCTATACTCTGCTAGCTGCCTTAAATAAAATTAAGTACTCGTTGATTTCACTGAGTGGCCTTGCTTGGAAATGAATCATTGCGGTTGACTGAGTTCAAAGGAAATGCCCACAAACATTAAGACTTGGAGAAAGAGAGAAAGATTTTTATATAGTAACAAGCTTTTAGCCCTTCCTGCATAGGTCTAAGCAATCTTGGAAGTGGCATGGCCCATACCATATGCTTCAGATTAGCAATAACTGACAGTATCTTGGTCAGCAATCTGCTCTATTTTAACTCAACTTTCCCATTCTATGAGAACGTGCAGCAAACAAAAATGGGAGCAAACGTTGTTCTGAGCCTGTCCTCCTGCCCTTTAATAACCCGTTAGGTATGGTTCAGAAATCTCCAGCAAATGAATTTATTCCTCTCCTTCAAAGAGTCATGTCTTCTCATTAAAAATGTATGTGTGTTACTTTTGGCATGAGCCTCCATTTCAAGGTTGTGATTGTCATAAAACCCATGATGAAGGGCAGCAAAGATGGTCAAAGTTTCCTTAAAACTAATGCATCTGCTAGAACAAGCTCGCCTGCCAGGGACTTGTTGCTGTGTCCAGAGCTTACTCACAACAATATGTTTTCTCTCCTCTCGAAAGGAAATGAGATTTAGAAAACGTAATTATAACAAGACCTTAAGTGCCCAGCCCAATTTCCACCAAGGCCAAGAAGCAAAACACCGTTGAGAAGCAGCAAGGCATGGAGCAACATCTGGGCTCTGTAGACAAGCCTAACCATGTCTACTCAGAAGTAAGGCCTATTGTGTTCAGTGGGTCTTACTCTCAGGAAATTGTGCTTAGGATTTCAGCCTGTTGCTTTTAATGGGAGAGTTGTGCTCCCAGTGCATAGGGAGTCCTGAGAGCTGGAAACGCTCTCTTACATTTGCAGGCGATCACTTGTGCTCTTTCTGCTTATCTTGGTGCTCATCTGCATGTCATTCATGTAAAAGTGATTATTTCTTCAAGCCGCATATAATTCATAAATTTTTTTACATGTTGTCTTCCACTGTTTCTTGTGCGTTTGGAGTTCTTTGTAGAACACCAACATTCTTGGTGCTAAATAAATGTTTAGCTACACCACCACTAGTAAACAGCAACATGAAAGACCAGTTTGCAGGTTTTAAGGGACCTCCCATATCTCTTACACTTACCCAGAGTAAGTCCTGTCCAACTTTACAGCATTGTGCCAATGGGATGTGCTGCATCCTGAGGGTCGGGGAAATATCTGCTCTCTTTTTTCAGGGTTGTGTTATAATTACATCAGTGCTGGAAATTTGGTTAGGCATTAACAATGGGGATACATTCTCCAATATTCTTGTTATGTGGTTCGCAGCGCAATCCTAACTTGGGCTAGAACAGTCAAGCAAACTGGATAGAGCTGCATCCAACACAACTTTGTGGCTGCTACTACAGGGCAAGGGAAAATGTTTCGCTGACTCCGGCATAATACAACAGCAGCTCCGGTGGGTCTACTCAGAGGTGGCACAGATCTGAACAGACCAGAAAAGCCTCGGGCTGTTGAGAGCTTCTTGTGGAATGGGGCTTGGATCTGACTCTTCATTGTGCTTTAATCATGTCATATATGTGGTTCGTCATTACGCAGTCCATTGTTAAGCAACACACACTTATTTTTTGGAATGTAGTTGCTATGAGAGTGAGCTGTGAACCAGGTTCAAACCTCATATTAGCAGTGGAAATGTGTTTACGCTGGAGGGGGCACAATTTTGATTTTGATTTTTTGACACAGCATCATTCATATGTGGGAACCTGAATATACTATAATACAGATAGCATTTTCCACAGCAGTAAATATCATTATACTGTTCTCTTCATCTGTAATAGCGAATGAAGTAACCTTTTCATAATAGGTTTCTTTTTGCCAGTTAATGGATAATTTATCTTTTGTTATGATGTCCAGGAAGAAATTGAGCAATAACAATGACATGACAGCATTTCTATAGATCTATAGTTCCATCTTAATTTGTCATGTACTGTCTTTTACTGCTCTTCATAAATAAGTACTGTATATAAATTGTTTGATCTTGTAAACTATAGATGTTCTTCTCTGAAAATGAGCTCTCAGATCAGATACTGTTGAGAGGCAGCAAGGCCTGGAGCAACATTCCGGGTCTGTAGTGAATCCTAACCATGTCTACTCAGAAGTAAGGCCTATTGTGTTCAGTGGGTCTTACTACCAGGAAAGCATAAGAACTTCACTTTTTGATCCCAATTTTGAAGTTAACCCTTTCCTCTCTTGTTGTTGACCTGCATTTTATTGGCCCATTTATATAGCCCTCATATAACATGTCCTATGCCTGCCCTCACAGGACATGTCCTATGCCTGCCAGTAAAGTTGAAAAACCTTAACAAGAATCCAGTAATACATCTTCCTCCTGGACAAAAGAAATCAAGTCACAATAACAGTGATAGAAAGTGATAGAAAACTGGGACAAATTGAGATAACATAAATGTGTTTTAATCAGATATAAGTTTACAATCTTTTTAAAGAGATAACAGCAGACAGACCATGGAAACAGGTTGATATGGGTCTGTAGCTGGACAAAGAGGGGTTTTGAACCAATAACTGTAGTATGTAAGGTGCGACATTCTTTAAGGCATCTAGAACAAAAAAAGAAAGTTTTTCACAATTGATATATATAGGTACTTTTCATGTTTGTTTGTTTGTTTTTGGGAAGTTTCACACCTCTTTAAAATTATGCGAGATTTGGTGGAAGGTTCAAATATATGTATATACCCTAAGGAGAAAGGAAACTTGAAATAAGTTTTGAAAGTGGAAGTGAAGGGCATGTTCCCAATGCAGATTTCCATGCTCTTAGGCTGCAATCCTAAGAGCATTTTCCTGGGTGAAAGCCCCATTCAACTTAATGGAACTTACTTCTGAGTAGACACTAATAGGATTGCACTGTTTGTTTACATGTGTGTACTTCTGATGTTCACTACAGAGTAGTGTAAACTCCTGAGCTGTCTCTGTAACTCATGATTGGTTATAGAGGGACAGTGCATGTGACCGTAGAGATGTGCGCTGAGAAGCTAACCTTACACTTTTGTTCATCTTCAAAGAACCCTAAAATGTTTCCCTAAAATGATCCCTGAAATGAAAATTGTCTGTTCAAAAACCTGTGAAATGAACTCCATCAACTTTATTTAAATCATGGAAGATAATAATTAAGATTTACAGATTCTGATAAAAATCTAGAAGTGATTTAAGTACTTACATAACGATCCAACTTACAAAAAGTAAAGAGGATGCATTACTCTATGTGTCACTTTGCAGTGCAACATATTTGGTTGAATTTAAAGAATTTGCAGTCTGAAAAATATTTTTCAGCAAACATGTAAGTAGCAGTTTTAAGGTGAGGGTAGAAAGTTCTGTGTCTGTGGGTCCATATCTATATAGCACAGGATTTATTGTCCACTCGCTTGACTGGCAAACTTCCTCCATTTGTTTCTGTAAAATTTCCACCAAAGCACAGACATTACATAATGGGTAAACACTGCACGACTTTTTTAGAGAGGCAGGCTCGGAGGTCAGAGGTTAACGTCTGGATGACAGTGAAGATACAGATAAGCACAGTAAGCAAAAAACCTCCCCCTGAATAGCCTATGCGTGGTTGATCTGGGCAATCTTGAATCTGTGGCTTCTCTTGAGGAATTTCCTTGTTTGTTTAACCTGTTTATTGACCAGGGGAGTAATGGAGACAGTTTATTTTATGATACTTGGAAATGGTGGAGGGGACTGCAGAGGGAAAAAAATCTTATCTTGGGAAACAGCATTTGAAATTGTTATAAAAGTGCAGTGGAAATAGCAATCATCCTCCTATTTTTTTATTAAGTCCTAAGTGAACCTGAAACTGGTGGTTGCCATCTACCTGGACCAGAATAAGGCAGAGAATGAAGCTGAAAGGCCAGGTCCCTTCTTCTGTCCCTTACTCACTTTCTGACTCCAAAAGTCAGGGTTGAGTGAGGGTAAAAACCAGCGCACTGCTTGTCTTGGGATCAGCATGGAGATGTCAGTAAGTTTGTGTGTTTTTTGCAGGTTCCTTTTCCTCTTGAAAATAAAGGTTAAGAGGTTGGCTATGGTTGAAAGCCTTTTATGGTTTGCTACAAGGCATGATTGAATGGAGGAACAAGTGGCTAAATAGGCAGTTGTCCAGCCCTAATATTAAAACAACAGTAAAGTGGAAGTCCTAATTTTAGTCAGGAATCAGAACTTATAATTCTGTTCCAGTTTAGATTCTGCAGCTTCTCTGGCCAAGTAGGAGCATCTGGACAGGATAGGATGATAGGATATCCTCTCATCTGGAGGGGATAGAGAATCTCATGAGGATGGGGAAAAGAACCAGTTATTGCCTCAGATTTGGCATGTCAAGACTTGTAAGAGCTGGCAGGTCTGAGACTGGAAGGCAAGGCAGTGGGGAACTGGAAGGAACTGGAAGGACTTAAGAGGGGAATGAGGGAGGGAAGAGGATGAGAAGGAGCTGATGGAGGATGAGAGAAGGATGATGAAGAAGAAAAAGGTTGGAGGCCATGATAGTGGCAATCTAAAGTAACACTGCAAGCCACTTTATAAGCCCTACCAGACACGTATGCTACTCTCACTGCAGTTCCTGTTTAATGTGCTTCTACTTCACCCTTTTTTGGCAGTATATGTGGGGTGAATTGTGCAACAAGCTTCGATGACTGGTTGGTCAGATAGACAGCTATGCGTGTTTCCATTCAGCCAATGTACCATAGGCCAAGTTTTTTTAAAATTCATGCTTGGATTCTTTAAGTATCTGAGCTGAGCTCAGGGTGAGCAGATATCCTCTTTTCACAGGACATGTCCTTTTTTAAAGCCTTTCGGTGGGAAAAAAAATCTTAATTGTCCTGCATTTCCTTGTGAGCAGGCAGCATGTAGCCTCCTTGTTGTTAATTATAGGCCTTCTTGTAATTATAATTAGTTTAATTGTTACTAAATTATATGAAATAGTTTTAAAGTCAATAATAAGTACTTATGGTTTTTACATAGTGTTAAAATTAACTACATGAAAGCAATATTTTAAAAGTATTTTTAGCTTTTATTTTGTCATGCCCTACAATTTTCTTGGGTATTCTACATTTTGGGAGGCCTCGTCCTCTTTTGCGGTTATGACATCTGATCACCCTGTAACTAATGAAACAATGGTAGATGATGTGTTGGAATTTCTATTTCATTGCTTGTCAAGCATTACCAGTGCTCAGATAAGGTTTTGAGTAGGCCAGTCCATTTTATTGTGACAATTCCATGGCAGAATTTACCTGGAGAAATTAAATTTTAGGAGTTGGTTTTGTAAAAAGAAAATGATATAGAGGCATGATTGTCGTCATCATTACTTAAATGCCAAAAGTGATGATCCTAAATAGATTTTTAAAAAATCATTTTAAAGCTTGTAAAACTATCCTGGGGAAAACAGAATACACTTTTTCATTCAAACCCATAAAAGAAATGAAGTACAAGTTTACACAGGTAATCTGTGTGTGTTTATTCACAGTACTTATTCACAGTACATATTATATCCATCACAGTGGTTTATGCATATAATGCATGGCCACAAATTTATCCTGGCTTAATGTACACAACATTTACATGAAATATAGAACGCAAGTGAAAAATGCATGTTTTGTGTCTCATGAGAGAGTTCACAAGGAGTAAATGTGAAAAGAGGAGTAAACATTAATTTAAAACTCCACATTATGAGATACTCTAGCCCTCAATACTTGAATATACCTCCCATTCATTTCAGTGGGATTGTCAAAGTGTGGGCATTTATCATCATAGTCTACTGATACAATACATAATCTTTTGTTCCTTGCTGAAGTTCCTCTCAGTTGTAACTACTCAATGGTTCCTGCCAAAGTCACAGTTTAAAACAGGGTTTCTGTCCTATTTCAAGAGAAATCCTAGACCAATAGGCACATCCTGCACCCTAATGCCTCAGCAACTAATTTGTCCAGATGTGGAGTTGAGTTTCGTGAAACCTTCTTCTGAGGTTTCATGTGATTATCTCGTGTGTGTGTGGGGGGGGGGGGGGAGATACATAATATCAGGATATACTTCCATAGCTTTGAGGTTAATGGTGGTGGTCCAGCTATACATGGTGGTCACAGCATGAATTAATGTCTGGTTCTGTTCATGGTATATCCCTCACTTGAATTGTCCTCAAGTGCCCTGCTGGTTGGCACACTCTCTGCTTTCAGAATACAGTGGAGTAAACTTTTTCTCCAAGCAATATGTCATATATGCAGATCGAGTAAAATTGTAGCCCTTCCCAAAAACAGAAAATAGATGATTCCTTGCTCTACAAATTAGTCAACCTGAATTAAACCATCTTGCACCCTTAAATCTAATGCCTAATAGCTATTAAATCCAAAGCCACATCCAGAATAGGACTGCTTGAATATTCATGTCCTGGTGCTTTGTGGCTGTTACCCAAGTGCACTAAACCATTTAACATAAGAAGTGATATTCCACAATATATATTTTCAAAAGTATATATTTTCCTTAATGTGGAAACACTATATTTTATCACCTGCCTTCCAGGAAAGGAGACCAAAGTATAACGGCCTTATAATATTTTCACATTTCCTCTGCTACTGTTTATTTTCCTGTGTGATGCCTGACTAAAATGTTTGCTTAATGTTGTCAGACAACTCACCTTCCCAAGACGGCACTTAAGCGTGGCTTGAAAGAGCTCCCCATCCACTTTGTTCCCCTTTTTGCAAGTTAACCAAAGTTTCCCTATTTCAGAGTCAGATGCTCATATTAACCTAATGAAGAGCAACAAATTGCTTTTAAAGAATTTATTATGTTTACAGACCTATTCATTTGTCAAAGTGACTCTACTTTATAATTTACCCTGTTTCCGGAAAAAAAAGAAAGGGGGAAGTTTAACAAGGTCACTTTATTGCTTCTAGCTTTGATTTCCCTACAGATGCCCCATATGAAGGGAAAAAACCATTTTGGTTTGGTTTTCATAGTTATTTGTTTTTTGAAGAAAAAAAATATTAGAAGCTGTCAGTTTTATTTCCATCATAAATATTACTCATGATGTTTGAATGCTTTGATAGTGAAACTTGTTCATAACTTCCAAGAAATACGGAGCACAGTATTTGGGGGTTTCTAACATCCTTCCTGAGGTTGTCTTTTGGAGGAGAACTCATTTGTAGTGACTCATACAGTATGTTGTTAAGAGACTGGAGGGAGAAAAGAGAGAGAGAGAGAGAGGAGATGGAAAAATGCCTATATTCCAAAATAGTTCTATCAAATGAGGGACATTTGGGCAATACAAACCCAACCACACTTATAATGCAATCCTCTTTGTGTCTACTCAGAAGTCAGTTCTGTTGAGTTCAATGGGGCTTACTTCCAGGAAGGTGCTCTGAGAATTGCAACCTAAGTAACCCTCTTGGTTCCTTGAAGCAGATTTCTGATCAATAACTAACCGGAGTACATGATATTAATTACATAATTTGAAAAAACTGCCCAATACAGTAGTTTTGTTGATGGTTTTGTGATTTAAGGTTCTTTTCTTGTATTGTGTCCCAGTCTACAAATATTTAGTCAAAAGCAAGTTCAGTTCAGGGTGACCGGATGACATAACCAGAGAAGAAGACAAGGCCCCACCAAATATAGGACACTCAAGAAAAAATGTCAGAAATGACAAAATTAAATCTAAAAACATTCATTTATATTCCTTTCTTGTGGTTTTAAACATTATGGCTGCAATCCTAACCACGTTTGTGATTCAATACTATTGAACACCAAGAGGCTTATTTCTTCGTGGACATGCTTAGGATTGCACTGTAGATTACTTATTAAATTTTAAATGATTGCATATAATTTTACATATAAATTACATTAATTACAAGAAACCTATGTGCTGCCTGCTCAAAGGGAAAGGATGACATTGACATACTTTTCCAGGACACAAGCCTAAAAAAGAGGACATGTCCTGAAAGAGAAAGACATATCAGGAGGTCATCCTGATTGCTTTGAGACCTTTAACTTATTTCTAGGTAAGAGTGTATAGAATTGCAGACAGTCAGGAAAGGAAACTGCAAGATTTTAGATCAAGTCCAGCCCTTCACTGCCATTTCAAAGCCATGTGCAAGTTTAACCTATGTTTCTTGTTACAAAACAATGAATAGTTTTTTTATTTTTCTAATAAGACTTCTGCTGTGAAACTTTTTTTATTTTTTTGGCTCTTTGAAATAGCTCTTTGCTATTTCATAATGCCCTCAGCTCAGTTC
This sequence comes from Cryptoblepharus egeriae, assembly GCA_030015325.1. Lineage (NCBI taxonomy): Eukaryota > Metazoa > Chordata > Lepidosauria > Squamata > Scincidae > Cryptoblepharus > Cryptoblepharus egeriae. The sequence goes on from JAREYC010000001.1 coordinate 132,252,704, forward strand.
CAGGGTTTGGCCACCTTTAGCAGATCTTTATGGATTACCATCACAAATGCTACAAGTATATTGCTTGGCCTTATCATCATCATCATCCGTTAGCACTGATTACAGGTCTAACTGCAAAAGCTATAAACTGTTGTCCTAAATCTGGTTTTTTTAATATAAAAATACATTTTTAATGTAGTTGTGTTTTTTATTCCTTCTCAAGTACTGGTCCTAAACAGTTCCTTTGGTGTAATGCATTATACACTAAATTATAAAATGTTTCCAAGATTGCTGTTAGCAATAATTACTGATAGCAAATGTTTTTCCCTTAGGAAATTGGACTGCTCTTTGGTATTATCATTTCTTACCCCTATGTTCGGGGTCTTTCTGAAAAATGACAGAGAGTGCCACCTAGGAAGCAAAGAATAACCTGAAAAGGAAAATAGTGTTACACTTTTCTGAAAAGAGCCATGCAATGATGGGCAACTTACCAGGAAAAAAACCTGAGCAGATGGTGGTACATACCCCCAAGGAAAACACATTTTTGTAAGATTAAAACTGCTCTCTGCAGATCATTTCGACAAGTCATGGTAACTCAGCCTATGTCACAAAGCAGTTGGATAATATCTTGTGTTTTTTTCAGTCGAAAGGGGAATTTGAATAACCAATGAGGTATAGCGTATGAGGACGGGTGAATGTGAAAAAGATGTGTTCCTTGCATTTTTCTTGCCGTCAGTCACAACCAGTACCTTCTGCTCTATCTGCTTAGGGTTCTCGAGGTCTTTTGTCACCCTGTTCTTCACTTTTAAAACTTCCAGTGTTAAGGGGTTGAAACCTGGAGGTCTGTATGCAAGGAATCAACTCCATTGATGTCTTGCTGTTTCAAAGGCTGGTGCTACCTCAAGACCGCTTTTTGGAGAAAACTCTTTGGTTTTGTGTTTCTTTTTTATTCATTTGTAAAATTTCCTGAAATGCTTGGCTAACTATGTGGAAAACAATCTTCCCTGGAACTTCTGTATTGTTCCATTGCTGTGACATCATTTTGGTATCTATGTTATATGTCACAGAAGATCCCAGATGCTTGGCTGAGCAATTAAATATCATGTTGTTTGTTTGTTTCTTTATTTATTTACAGTGCTGTCTCCTACATAATGGCACAGCATGGAACACAAGCTAAAGTTGCGGCATCAAACGTTATTTATTCTTGTCTAAGTCAGAAATTCAGTTCTCTTCTAAATTTAACCGAGTTAAGTCTGTCATGCTGGACTCTCTTTTATTCCTAAATTGGTTTGACATGTGTAGACCACATTTGTTTGGATTTTTCCCCCCTTTACTGACAAGTTTCTAACTTACAGTGCACATAGCCGCAAGCCACACATTATGACTGTTCAACTTCCAATGAGAGTTTTCAGTTAACTTCTCCATTAATGCAATTTTCTCTGCTGCAATCCAGCAACCAGGTGGCATTTGGACAGTGAAGTAATCAAGCAGATACCTGAGGGCATCCCAGGAAAAACATGTGCACTGTGGCTGATATATGCATGGGCCAAACAGGTCCATATTATCGATTAAATTGCTGGATGAATCTATCTATGGGTAGGATAAAGGTTAGCACTTCTTTTGGAGGAAGAGAAATGTTGATCGGTCACTTGCACAAGTTATTCTGTTGTGTGCAAATTGAAGTCTATCGTCTGGAAAACCTTAAAGTTATGAAACACAAAAGCGCACACCCTCTGCCAAATGGCAGCCCCAGGAAATCAGTTAAGCCGAAATATAATAGATTTTTTTGTTATGTCTTCTAAGAGCATGACTTTAAAAGAGGAGAAAAGGCCTGTTGTTTCTCCATTAGCTCTTACATAGAAACTTAAAAATATGCCAGTTGAGGATTTGTCAGTTAAATGTTGATATATTAGTCCTGGGGTGGCCAGATAATGGCTCGCAAGCCACATGTAACTCTTTAATATATATAAGTGCGGTTCTTGGAAATATGTTGGCTAAGCTCCCTTTGGCATCACAATTAATATAAAAGGCAAATAAGAAATGTTCAAGCTTTATAACTCTTTACCAGATATAAACTGAGAGATCACTGGATTAAAACATATGTTTAATGTTCGCAGTGAGGAAATATATTTTAGAATGTAAATGCTTTTTAATATTGCTTCCCTCAGACTTCTGAAATTTATTGTATGTGACCCTTAAGCAGGTTTTGACTACTCTGAGTTAGACCGTTGTTAGCACAGGTCATCTTTTTTAATTGTGTCTTTGCCTTATTGTGTAGTCTGGGTATCTAAGTGGTTTTGAACTTCAGTGCTGTAAAGGCAGGTATTTTTATCTGACAATTGGTGGTTAATTGAATTGGTGTCAGCCCTGAAACTGAAAGAGCTTGATTGATTTCAGTCATTACACTTTGTGAAAAAAAACTATTAATTTAGCTGATGTAGTTATTAAGCCTTGACTGTGACATTTGGGGTTAAAGAGCTACCAGTGATATAAAGCCCTCTTTTCTTCTCCTGGTCCTTGATTTTGAGTCCCATCACCGTTGCTCCATCACAAATAAATCAAGCATGTTTTGGCACAGTTAGCAGTCTCTGTTTAGCAAAGGCATGCGACTAAACTGACACCAATGCTTAATCACCTCTACTTGAGAGAAAAAATAGAAAGTGAGGGAGGGAGACAGCAATCTCTTCTTCCAGGTCAGAAGAGAGGTCACTGGTAGGATCATGGAGTGAAAATTTTTCTACAACTAAGTGCTCTAGACCTGACCTATGTGCAAATGAAAACCTTCCAACGGCTAGTCTTTCATTAAGTCCACTTACCGGGTATATACAAAAGATCAGAAATTTATTACCTTACCAGTTTAAAATGGCAAAAATTGGCAAATTACTTGAGTATTACAAGTTGTTTGTAAGAATTACAAGCCCTTCTTTTGTGTTGCAGTATGGTTTGTAGATAGATGTTAAAGTTTATAGTTGACAATCCTAGTTAATTATAGGGCTCTTTGTATCCGAGTACCGGTACTTCCCAGTTGTCTTCAATATACTTCAATGGTTGACAAAATAATCCTCCAAAATAATAAAACTCATCGGTGGGACTTTTCATGAATGGAAAAAGTCTTGCAGCAGTAGCATTACAGATTTTGAAAAATATATTCCTTATTAGGTTTTGCCACCAGGATCTCCTCAGCAGCCTGCTCATTTGCTAACTGCGTATTGATGCAGAGGCTTACTTTTGCTTTTTTGTTATTTGGATTTCTTGATTTGTCACTTCTTTCCTCTTCCATGTCATTTACTTCCTTTTCCTCCAAACACTGCAGGAATTTGTCCAATATGATGTTTGGGTCACTAGTAAAGATCTGTGTGATTGCCATTTCCTTTTTCTGAACTTTTTGCAAGAATATGTTATTTTAATGATGCTAATCTGTTGGCTGTGACTGCAAAGTGGGAGGCAAACAAGTGTGTGATTCTCCATTGCTCTTCAAGAGAAAGCCTCCTGATTTCATGTAGAGACAGAGGGACTAATGGGGCCACTAATATGTCAAAGAGCTGGACAGTGCAAAAAGTAGAATGGCTTTATCTTCTCTATTAATTCCCATATGAAAGAAAGCAAAAAAAAATACTCTGTCTAAGGAGACAAATAAAATACAACAAATGTTCTAGGTCCAAAGATTTATTTATAAATTTATGAATACTGTATTTATTTCATTTATTTTAATTCCTTTCTATCCATCCTCATCTCTAGATCTTGGATAAATCTTTTTTTTAAAGAACGCAACAGTACTCCTTTTTTTAAAAAAAAGTGTAAACACTGATTAAATTTAGAAATGGACAAATTCCTCTCAGTTTTCATCAAAGCCATTGAAAATGTTACACAAAAAGGCCGGGATCTTCAGTTAAAGAGAAGCTTTCAGAAGCAAAGGGTCCAGTCCTGACTTTAGGCCAGAAAAATGGCCCAGCTGAGCTAGCCTAAGTAGACCATATCATGAGCTGACACTTAGGCCAAATCCACAGGGCTAGGAGGCCTCTAGCTGGCCTAACCGCTGCAGCAAAAGGGCAGCATCCTCACTGGACTGGTGCAGTTGTGCCATATCCTGAGGTTGAGATGCCCCAGTAGTAATCAGGCTAGCCTAAAACTTAGAACTTTGTCTTTTGCTTCCATTTTACTTTGGCTTATCATGGGCCCCTATTGGTCTACTCAGATTTATTTCTACTGCTGAGGTACCCTAACTTTGAGGAGCTGGGAAAGGGCATTTCTGCAATGGAAACAAGCTCTAGATATGGCCTAACCACACTGCTCAAAGCCATGATCCACATGCCTTCAACACACTCCTGCTGAACTGCCTAGGCTAGCCCAGCTAGGCTGGCCCAGCTCCATCTGTCTTGGGCCAGCCTAAGTGGACTTACACCGGCCCAAGCTTTCTCTGGTGTAGGTAGGCTGGCCTCTCTTGGAATTAGCCCAGCCCAGTAAAGATAGGCTATCCCAACTGCACCTCAGGATTGCAGACTAAAGAGAAAGGGCCACTCCAACTTTGTCTGAAGATTGTATCCTGCATCTCCCACTTTTCTACCCTAATGGTGTTTTGCAATTCCATCGTTGTGATGTTTGTCTTTTATTTCTACAGCAAATATTATGTATATGGCATGCCAAGAGATGAGGAAGGTTGTGGAAAGAGACAATACCACCATAAAGCAGCATTTAAAGAAGGTAATCCTTGACTGTTCGTAGTGTGCATTTATTTCCTGCTTGCTTGGGCGTAAGGTCAGTTACACTTTTCAAAATTCAAGTATCTTCTGGTCTCATTTCCATTTTGGGTACTTTCACTGCATTGATATATTCGAAGAATAATTTATCCTATGATAATCTTTTAATGCTGAAGGTGGGTTATTAAAATAACATGAAATTGTTGAAATCACGCCACTGCCTAAAACAGCTGTTCTTTTTTGAACTTGAAGAGCCAGCCTGACTAGGTATCTTTCTAAGAGCACAATCCTAAACATGTCTACTCAGAAGTAAGTTCCATTTTGTTCAATGAGTCTTACTCCCAGGAAAGTGTGTTTAGGATTGCAGCCTAAATGTTAGTGGGAGCAAGCATTAATTGACCTCAGAAAGGAGACAAAGATGGTGAGCTCCCTACTCCTGGCTGTATTCACATCCTTCATAGAAAATGCCCTGGACATGCCCTTCCATGGATGTTCATAAAAAAACAGGGAGGCTTATAGGGGTCTGACTGCAGAGATGAGGACTACTTTATAGAGTCTAGAATTACTTTATGAGGTCTACTTTATGAGGACTTGTAGAGATGAGGACTACTTTATAGAGTCAATCCAGAGCTTTGAACTGGGCTTGGAAGCTAATCAATTGCATTGTAACTATTTTAAAATAGTGTGAATATTTTTAAAAACATCCTGTATTTGCAGTTGTTGATGTGTTTTATTTTCCTTTTAATTTTATTTTTAAAAACTCAGCCACTAACATTGACCCGATAGGATTAGACTAGCAATCTCTACCATGTGTAGAGACTTTTGACTTCACTGTGATTCAGTGTGGTTTTGCTTACTAGAGTTGTAAAGCAGGCATACTTCCCGTGCTAAATTAAGGGTGATGGCAAACAGCAAGTGTCTTGCAGGTGCTTTCGTCTATTTCCATCTGTTTTTCTTGTTGACGTCAATACAAGCAGTTCTATGGCACCTGGGAACCTTCTTTGAAAACCTGTGTTTTATTGGTTCCTCTATGTCATTGCGCTTTTTAAAAAGTGGCACCAAAAAAATCAAGGCAAAGGTAGAGAACGCTGGCAGGTCCTAGGTAGAGCAGATGCTGAAAGTGTGAAGTTGAATCTCCTTTTTCTCTTCCTCGCTCCTTTTTCCCACCTTTCATTCTTCCTTCTAATAATTTCTGGAAATGTGAAAATTAGGGGAGAAATGTGAGTTGGCAGGAACGTGAACCTGAAGTGTACTGAGAGTAAAAGTAGGATTGACTAATAAAAAGTTGGGAGTTTACAAGAACAGGAACTAGAGTCCAAATTGCTATAGATTTGGCAGGTTGTCACTGTGAAAAATGTATGCTGTTTAGTAGTCAGTGTGATCCTAAGTGTAAAGCCAATCTTAACACCTGACTGTGCCAGCTGCTGTGGAAGAGAAAAGTTATTCCTGGACCCTGTTTGCATGTTGTGTGTCGAAGGAGGTGAGAGAAGAGACACTAAATTATTCTTGTCTTTCCAAGCCCAGTCATACAGCATAATTAGGGCACGTTGAGGTGCGAGATAAAATATGGTTCTCTTTGGGTGTCCCAAGCACAGCAGTGCTTACAGGTTAGAGGCCTGAACCATCTCTATGCTATTATCAGAAGCATTTCTGGGCTTTGGACCTTAAAATCAGTAGATGTCCACATTAAAGGGCCATGGAATGCCATGCAAGGATGACAAGTTATCCTCCTGTTTTTATTGTGAAACAGTCAGTGACATCCAATTACTAACAAATGGCATTAATCACAGCATCCAAACGAAATTAACATGAAATGCATTGATTATTTCGCACTCAGGGATCCCACAAGCTCAGTGAGCTAACAGTGTCATTCTACAGTTCTTAAAAGTGTGACAGAAGCGATGCATTCATGTATCCAATTTGCAGATAGCACAACTTTACATTCGTTTTGCATTGAGAAAAATATGTGAATAATGGTCAGTGATTGAGTGAACAGGAATGCACATTGTCATGTATGCACAGTGTGAGATGCACAGATCTGTTCTTCCCATTGTGTGTAAAAAAACGCAGGCTAGTGTTTGAGCAGACTTTAATTTGGACATATTATTCAGTACATCCCATATTCTGTTCTACTGCTCTGGACATCGAATGTTTTGAGGACTGATCCAAGATTGGCTGTGTGGTTATGTTTCATGCACATCACTTCCTGAATGAAAGCTCCCACCCCCAGCCCCACTTTGCTTATAATAAGTGACTGCTGCTGTACCAAAATGTGTTGCTACTAGAAGAAAAAGGGTGGAACCCTAGTGCCCATGCAGAACCAAGTGTGTGCAACAATACTGCAAGAGTTATATGATTACCAGGAATTCCCATAAAGATAAACCTGTTTTGTCTTGCAAAACTTAAGTCAAAATGCTTTTGATGCTCTCATTTTTGCTTCCTTTCAAATTAACAGCTCTCTGTTCTTTTAAATCATGGGCTCATTTTGTTATATCAACATGAAGAAAATTGCAACTTGAAGCAGCCAAAACCAATTTTGTGTTGGTTTTATTGAAACAGCTGTCCTGGGGCTGCCCAGTTTTCTTGACCCAGTATCCAAAGCTGTCCCTAGCAGTTTAATAGTTATTGCCCTTGAAAGGCTCATAACCTGGAAGGCAGCAGTACGGAAGACACCACAGATGCGGACTCTCTGCCCACAGCCAGAGTAAATTATTTGCCTCCAGTTGTGGAAAATCTTCCAAATGCACTGTATGAATAGGCCTAAAAAGCTTTCTCCGGCCAGGAACACCTTTTATTTTGGCAAATCCCATATGCTTTTTGGACTGCATACTGCTGAATTCGAGAGTAGAAGTTAGAAAAGTTGCACATGAAGATTTTTCTACACGTAGCATTTAAGCCTCCTCTTTGGCACATGGAGAAGGGCTCAGAATTTCTCTCCTAGAGGCTCAAATTAGTTCTGTGACACACATTTACGTTGAAGGGAAGGCAAAAATTGAGGATGCAGAAGGTGAAGAAAGTGGCTGTACCAAAGTGATGTACCAAATAAGTGCCAATTCTTTTGTTACTTTTAGCCATGAAACTGTGCAGTGAATGGCTTTCTAGATTAGAAAAAGGAGCCTGTGATTAAAACATTCAAAATTATGCATGGGGTGGTTAAAAGGGGTTTGGACAAATTTCTGGAGGAAAAGTCCGTCACAAGTATCAGGGTTCTGCTAGGATCTGAATCCTTGACTTACCTCTCTGTACTGACTCTTCCTTCTCCTGCTCCTCAAACCTGAAAGGGCTCACCGCCGAGGTTGCTCCCTAAGCTGCCACCAGAGAACTGTTTGCAGCAGCTGGCAGTGGGCTTCCCTGGACCTCACACCACCTGTGAGGCAGGTGACAGGGTCATAGATTGCCCTGCATGCCAAGTTGGAGCACAGTGCAGGTCTCATTGAGGACGCTGCAATGGACCCACATAACCAACACCAGACAGAGGACCTGGGGGCAGAGTTTGCTTTAGAGAGCAGGCTTGTGCCTGTCCACCACCCCTACCCTCCAGGCTGACAGGCTGAGGGGCAAGCAGGAAAGGGGGTGAAGGGGAACAATGGAAAATGGTGGAGAAGTCTTGGAAGGGTGGGCCCTTGGAAGGGTGGGCCATCCCAGCCCCAGCTGGTGAGAATAAAAGTGGCACAACTGATGTCTGGTGAGTAGCAACCTGGAGGCAAGGCTACAAGACGGAATGCCACCGAAGCATGAGAGGGAACCACTACCCAAGAAGAGGATATGGGTGACGCTAAACCCCTTGCCAAAGATAGCCTGAGGCTTTCACCCTTTTTCTCTGTTTGGTGCCTGGTCTGGCTAGAACCCCCTGGTCTTGTTCAATCCTGGATCCCTCTGTGGTGGGGAGGGTCAGACAGAACCGGGTGAGTACCCAGAGTGCAAGGACCCCACCCCTCTCTCTGGCTCTCTCCCGCCTTCTCTGCTCCACTCCTTGTCATCTCCCTTCTCTTCCTTGTTCTTTCCATCCTGGAGACCAGCATCACAACTGCTGCCTCCACCTGCTATCCCAAGAGCCCCAGGGTGACACCCCTCAGAGCTCACAATGGGTTACAAGCAATAATGGATATATGCAACCTCCTTACTTGGGATGCGGCTACCTCACAATACCAGATGGCAGGGGGAACATCTGTTGCCTTGTGTGCCCCCTGAGCCATCATGTGGGCCCCTGTGGGATGCAGGATACTTAATGGGATGGGCCTTGGGCCTGATCCATCATGGCTATTCTTATGTTCTTAAGGAGCAATGAAAGCTGCAAGGTGCTGGGAAATGGGGTGGAGTTATGCAAATCAAGACTTACTCCAAGCCAGTTATGAAACTGCTTGGAAGAAATTTGGCATCATGCTAATCTATGAAAAGGGCAACCATGCAGATCCAAGGAATTAACAACTAATGCAAGTCTCCGGACAGGAAAAAAACTGCACCCCTGGCAAAGGTGGCATCAGATTTGGCCTTCTGAGGAAGTGTGACCTCAGCTGCTGGCTGCCACTTTCAGTGGCTTCTTCAATGCTCAAAAACAACTTCACCCCTGAGAAGGACAGCTTAAGACTCCCGAGAGCCAAGAACACCACCCCTGGCAAAGATGGTATCAGATATGGCCTGCTGAGGAGATATGAGCCTGTATACTGGGTACCATCTGCAATGGCATCTTCAATGCCTCCAAAGAGACTTCTCCCCTGAAGATGAAGAACACCACCCCAGGACACTGCCCCCAGCAAAGATGGCAACATATACAGCCTGCTGCGAAAACTGGATTGTGACTACCGTCTTGCAGCATGTGCTAGCCACTTGGAAGAAGGCCAGGACTATGCATATCCAAGGAATTGTCTGCTCATCTCCCTATTCAGTACTCTCTACAAGGTATATGCCAGCTGGATCGCTGCCTCCATCACAGACTGAAGCTGACAGGAAATGCCACCAACAAACAGCAGAAAGAAGGATTCATCAGCTTTGAAGAATGCTCTACACAACTCTGCAGACTCTACTTCACACAGTTTGACGCTCCATGTCCAACCTTTCCCTGGTTCCCTACTCTATGTCCAGATGACTATGTCCAACTTTAAAAGCACTGGAGGCAACATGTGTTGTAGGTGGATCTCCTGAAAGCCTCCGAGGGCTTTCATCTTTCCTTTTCCTCATCTTCTCTGCAGCTCTAGTGGCTTTCTTGGCAGCAGGTACCAGTTTGGGTGTGAGATGGCCAGGCAGGTATGTTTTGCCAGCCCATCCAAAGGTGTCTGGGACTTGCTGCTGGATCTCTGGCTGGTCTTTCAAGGTCTCAGGGCTGGTGTACTCCACCTGTTGGCTGGCCAGGTGGGCAGTACCTGGGGAGTGGCACAGGGTGCCCCTTGGGGAGACAACAGGGCCCTGGGAGGTTCCGGGGGCTGCCCTTTGGCCCTCCCTTCCCAGAGTTGCCAAGGGCAGCTCTCCCTCCAGGGAGATGCAGCCAGGGTAGGGATGGGGCAGGTGCTTAGTTCTGATCTAAAACGGGACACCATAACCCAACCCAGAAGCCAGTTGTCCATGGAAAGCCTCTATCTGGCCTGCAGTCAGCCTCTGTTCCTCTAACAGTCTCTGGTTCAGCTATGCTCTAGTCATGTCCTGAGGATTTTCTGGAGGGAAGCACCCCAGGTATTCCTGTGATGTGTTGGTTTTGACTTATTTACTCCTAGATGTTTAAACTGTTAGTGGGATGGGAGAATGGATATCCATTTAAGTATGTGCTTTATTTCTGCTGTGCGTGTTGGAGCTTGGACAAATTCTGAAAATTTGAGTCTTTTAGTCATTTATCTACATTCCATCTCCAATGTATTTAAAATTTAATTTTTTTCTGTTTCTTCATTCCTTGCCAGATATGTGATGTGGCCCTCTGGTCAAAATGTTTGATGACCACTGAACTAGGAGAGGCAATAGGGTCAGCTTGGGGTTGTCTTTGGAGGTCATTTTATGATCCTTTTCACAGTTCCAATCAGCCGTTTTCAAGCACTGTACCATCACACAGAGCAAGATTTCCTTGTCCATTGTCAAAACACTTATGGTGTGCCTTGACAATTTTAGTATCTTGTTAGTGTGACATGAGATGAAACAGGTTGATATCACTGGATTAACCTTACTGAACAAATTAAGTTTTATTAGAGAACATTTCACATTTACAAACAAAAACAATGTAGGAAACAAAGTAGAAAAAATGAGGTCACAAAACATGGTTACTTCCATTGGAAAGATATGGGTGATGGTAAGCACAGAGCATGCAGACACAGTAAGCAAGTCTTTTTCAGTGGGTTACAAGTGGTGGTTTTAGAGACAAGAAGTCACTAAGTCCAAGGCTAGAGAACAGAATGTTCCTCACCTTACCAGTTGTGCCAGGCCAGTGTTCGCATGCCAGAGACAGGGATGCTGGATCCAGGGAGTCCTCCATATGTGGTCTCCTTGGTCGTCCCTGGCAAATATGATTTCTGAGTGGGTTCATCTTAGCCTAACAGCTAAAGTCAAGTGTAATGTCTGTTCTTATCAATTTAATCTGTGAACAGAGCTATACAGGATCCTAAAATGTCTTTCCAAGCCTTGATCTGACCTCATTGCTTCTCTTAGATCAAGTCTGGGCATCAGTTTCTTGTCCCCACTCCTGCTCTGTCAGCGAATCTAGGCAAGATCCTTGAATATCCTTTTGGGGACAGTCCTGGGCTGACCTCTCCTTGGAGGAGAACAATGTGCCTTGTCAGTTGTCAAAAAACTAATGGTGTGCATTGGCCATTTTAGTGCCTTACCAGTGTGCCATGAGATGAAAAAGGTTGGGAATCTTTGAGAATTGCTTTCTATGTTTAGTGCGTGATTGTTATGATCTAGCATCCTGCTGTGATCTCAAGAACTCCAGTGCTTACCATTCACAAGGGCTTTCTTCATTCATTTGAAGGAACACTGACTGCTATTAGGATACATGCACAGATCTCCCTCCTCTGTGAATTGAATTGTTGTTTCTAATGTGTTCTATAAATTATACTGCTTTATGACCAAGTCCTATCCCTTTCATCACTGATCCAGTCTCAATGCAGCCCTGAGGTAAGGGAACAAATTTTCCCTTACATTGAGGAGGCCTCTCTAGTGGTCCCCAAACACAACAAGATTCAGCATATGCTCCACTGGCACGGCTGAATCAGTGTTGGAAAGTTGTATAGGACTGGGCCTTAACTAAACTCAGTAAATATTGGTTCATTAGCCAATATTTACGCACTGATGTTTAAACTTGCTTCCTATATCACAGGTTATCAAGTTTTTTCCAGAGGTATTAGAGGAAAATTCTAGATTGTATTTCTGAAAACGCAACTGAAGAATGAATGCAATTTAGGAACTACTGAATTTGGTTGCGTTTATTACATTTTTGAGCCAGCTCTTCTGGAAAATGAGCAAACCCTTGTCTTGGCAGATTAGGACCCTCAAAAAGTTGCAACAGCTGATCGCCATATGGCAGAGGCATCTTAGGGGTGAATTCCTATCTGTCAAGTGTTTTTGGGATAACACCAAAACTCCAGCTTGGATCCAAGTGGCCATGCCAAAGCACTCCTTATGTTTAAGTCCAAAACACGAAGCAGAATGTAGAAAAACAATAGGTATCTTTGATTTTCATTGTTTTACTGGACGGAAGAAAGGAAATTCTCTGATAGAAAAGCAACTAAGAAATTTCTTATGTCTCCTTGCTGAAAAATGGAAAAGTTATTTCTGCACTTGAAACTCCACAAGCCAAATTTCATCCATCTGTTGACAGGATTGGTGATTAATTACCTAAGAGCCCACTACTAAGCAGTGTCCCATTATGGTCAATGGTTTGCTCCCAAGTAAGTGTGGAAAGGATTGTGGTTTTTAATGGCTGCTGCTATCTCAGGCTGCAGTTCTAATCCTCAATTAGGGCGGCACAAGTCCCACGTTGGTCTGAGGGTGACACAAAAGTGTTGTAAAGCTCTTCTGCGCCACTCTTTGGGGTGTTAGGTTAGTGCATAGTTATGCCATCCTCCCCACACCACTACAGCAACAGGAGGATGGTTGAGTTGTGCTGTCCCAAATTAGTTAGGATTGTGCCCTCAGTTGTGTAAAATATTAGCCCAAACTTATAGCACAATCCTAACCATGTCTCAAAAGTAAGCCCCATTGTATTCAATGGCTCTTACTCCCAGGAAAGTGTCTTTAGGATTGCAATCTTAGTCTTTATCTAAATTAAGCAGTGCCATCTTTTGTTGCTAGCAAAACATGATAATAAAAAGTATTATCTTTTGTTTCTTTTTTTTAAATAACAGGAAGAGGAAAGGGGAGAATAAAGGGAGAGATGAGATGAGAGAGATGGGCAACAAAAATTTGCTGTGGGGGGATGTCTCATTGCAGTTGGGGTTTAAAAGTACTATAAATCCAAAGTTGCAAATGTTGAAGCTTTTTCAACACAGCTCTGAAATTGTGTGAGACCTTTGATTGGTTCTCTGGAATATTTTGGCAAAAACTGGCACAGGGAATAATTTCAGCTAAGAAAATGGCATGGGGTGAAGGTTTCCAAAAATCCTCCTCTTAACACCATAGTCCCACACTCACTAAGGGGGTTGTCATTGTTATAATTATTGTCATTGTCATTATTGTTGTCATTTCAAAACAAAACTGAAATACCCTAGGAAACCCAAGTCAAAGATAATCTAGCATCTCGTTGAGCTTGGCAGTATTGGCATAAAGCAGCATATCTGAACCCAGGGCACCAAGGTTTAGATGTTTGCTGTACATTTTCAGCCGTTGTTTTCTATTTCTGTTCTGGGTCTATGGCTGCTGTCCAAGAAGCAGGAGGAAATTTTTTTGTAACTTGCACTTTCTTGAGCTGCCAGAACTCTTTTGATTCCAAAAGAAAAAAAAAACTTCAGGAAAACCTTCATTATTTTTGAAGAAACCCCTTAAAAAGTAAACATCCTGTTGATAGTAGTCTCAGCTTCTTCCAGTGATTTCATGGGAGCTACCATCATTGCATTGTACCTGAATCCTAATGTTAAATTTTGTGGAAATCACATTTGATAATGTTGATAAGGTCCCAAGCCTATCCAACTTTTAAATGCCAATTTAGCCCCATGCAGTCGATCACTGTTATCCTTGGAAATCCAGTTGCTCTTCCCAGTCCCGCATGAAAAGCCACATGCGGGAGAGGACTTCCTTGCTGTTGCAATAACTTTGTGTGCAGGTTAATGCAAAGCATCCAGTTCCACAGTGAAAGGGAATATAAGCACCTTGACTGGTCAAACAGAGCAAATGCACTTTCTCACAGGCTGCCAGCAACTTGCGACACTAAACATCTTTGAATATTTCAAGAGTTCTGAGCATCAACAGTTCTGTTATTTATTTCTATGCTTACTTGAAATATGTAAAATGCTTTTATTGGACCCTCACTACTGTCGTGATAATCTTTGATATGTTGTTTTCTTTAAGTGGGAATGGTAGCCTAAAGGTACCACAATCCCATTGGAAAGTCATCTCTGAGGCTTGCCCACCTTTTGCATTGAATCCAGCTCTATCTCTTTTGGTCTCTCAAGGTCTTTTTCTGGTTGCTTTTCAGCTGACCTTTTATTATGGAGCAACTGATGCCTGGTGTCCTGTGCAGTACTATGAAGAGATGAAGGCAGACTTTCCAGGTGGCGACATCCAGCTGTGTGAGAAGGGGATCCGGCATGCTTTTGTCCTGGAATCCAGCAAGGAGGTGGCTGAGATGGTGGTAGAGTGGCTGCAGGATGATCTGGCTAAGCTGTAAATGGTGCTGCAGCTGATAATGACTGAAGGTGAAAATGTGTTGGCTGTCTTGTGAATCTGTAGTCATACATGAAAAGGTTTGCCCCTAATTTTGTCTATGAATTGTAACTGGTTTTCTGTGGACAGCATGATGTGAAACTCTGGCCCAAAGCGAAGTTCCCATGTCAAAGTTCTGTTGAACACCCATGATGTGCACATAAGTGCCTGAATGGGTTTTGTCAAAGGAAGAAACTGGACTTTAAACCAGGGGCATACTGACAGCACTGTGTGCACCTGGCACACATAACATCATAATGCCATGTGGCGTCATTATGTCATCACATACACTGGCTTTTCACAGGCAGCTGGAGAGGAGCACATGTGCAGTGCATCTGCACATGCACCCTTCACAGCCAGCCGGAAGGTTTCTTCAGTTGGCTGCAGTAAGCGCATGCACAGTTCAACAGCTTAGTTGTGTACGTGCCCTTCTGAACCAGCCATGTTCCCCGGCTGGTTTGGAAGGGCACATGCACAGCTTGGAACCACACACTCTCTTCTGAGCCAGCTGGGGCTGGTACAGAAGAGCGCATGCATGGAACAGTGCACTCATCCTTCCAAGTCAGCCAGGGAGTGTTCTCTTGCTGACATAGAAGGGTGCTGGGGTGGGGGAAGTGCTAGGCGGGTGGGTCTACTTGCACCCATTAGTCGTATGCACCCATGGCACCAGACACCTTGTGCTATATAGATAGTACACCACTGCTTTAAACAAATGTCATTTCAAGCCCAAGAATAGTGGTGGTTATGTGTTAAATTAATGCTCAACCCCAACAACGCTGTGTGGGGAAAGTGCTTTCTTCCCATGGGTAAAATAGGTGATTGAAGATGAGTTCACACCAGCAAATTCAGTGGCTGCAACATCAGAGAATGGCTTGCTTGTGTGACACAGATCAAGCACCACAGGCAGAGCTTTTCCTGCCTCTTCCAATGCAGTACTTGCAATGGGGCAAGTTTGTGCATTCAGCTGCAACTTGCTGCATGGGAAAGGAAATTGCAATGATGTACATGCATGTGTGAGTCGACCCTCAAAATGAGACTATACTTGAGCAAAGAAATTTTACTTAAATCTTTGTATGTGCTGACATGTTTGAGGAGATGATGGTTATTGACATGCAGCCATACTTGCCTTTATCTTTCAAGTTCTAAAAGTCTAGAGAATGTCAGTAAGAATTTTTTACTTATGCAGATAACTTTGAAAAAAAATTTGATATAAAAGTCAGAGAACCCACAAACAACAACAAAATTTCAGTACCTATATATTCAAAACAAATAATATTTGAAATAGTTCAGGGTAGATATAATCCATTCAGCAGACCCATTTTTATAGCAGTGAAATACTCTACATATTTGCTGCTAAACATATGAGGGACTTGCAAGTTGCTTGCTAATTGCTTGCAGCTAGCAATTTTCTGGTTCTATTGTGTATAAATGAAAGCTCTAAAATGAATGCACCCAAGTGACCAGTTTATACATTAGGGTCATTCCATGTCAAGTGGACTAGGGCTACTGGTTATTTTCCTACCATGATGTTTTCCAAACATGTTCTTTCTTATGAAGTTGGTTTGAAAGCGTTTCTAGCAGATACATTTTTGCAAAATCAGATTGAAAATACCCTACTTTTTGGGTTTTTTAAAATAAAAATCATCAACTTTGTCCCTAAATTTCAGGCACTGGAGGCATGCATTGGAAAATCAAACCCACCTTTTTGGGAAGTTTCAAACATGCTCTTTCTTATGAGGTTGGTTTGAAAAATCGGATTGAAAAACCCTGTTTTTGTGTTTTTTACAAAAATCATCAACTTTACTCTCAATTTGCACACTAATGAAAAGAGCTAGGAGGTTGAAATTATACGTTCAGAAACTATCAGTTATGGGATTCAAAGAAATTAACAGCCGGTTCCATGCCCATCAGGCAGCCACTTTTAAATGGCTATTTTTAAACTTTATATGTCCTATCTCTTGTTAACAATAGAGAAGATACAAACCTGCTGGAGCCCACCCCTGGAAACAATGTTATATTGAGATATGTGCTAAATTTCACATTTATTACTTGATTATTGTGGGAGTTAAACAACATTGAAACTAAATTTTTTTGAAATTGAAATTAAAACTGATTTTTTTGTTTGACTTTGCTGCAGTTTACCCACTCTGTATGAATGAAGCCAAAATTGTTATTAGTTCCGTTGAATAGAGCAGAAGAAGTTGTATAAGCTAGCTCAGTTTCATTTGTTTAGGAAAACCAGCAGAGGAAATATTTAATCCCAAAGTTGCCAAAATCTTAAAGTTGTAAATTGATGCAGTATGGGGTCAAACAAACTGCTATACCTCAATAACTATTCCACATGTGAAGCTATAACTTTACAGAAGTAAGTTTGAGACATGTGGGACTCTGCATACAAAGTTTCATCAAAATCCGTGATGGTCACGCGGGGCACTTTTCCGAAACTAGACCACTTGACACGGAATGACCCACGAAGTATCTGACAGTGCAATCCAGAGATCGTGCTGAGCTGGCACAAGTATCTTGCACTGGCTCAGGAAGGTTGAAAATGTGCTTTAAAACAAATTTGCATCTTCCTACCATAAAGCTATGCTGGCACACGGAGGTGCACAAGCCCCACAAAGACTGCATCCAGCCTCTGCAATAGCACAGGTAAGAACCTCTGTGCCAGCTGAGCTTGGTTGACATAGAGGTCTGAGGGAGACAGGGAGGAGGCAGAATGGGGCATTCCAGGATGGTGGGAAAGTAGGCAAAGGGCTGTCCCAAGGCGAGTGGACAAGGAACAGAAGGCGGAGCTGGAACCCTGCAGATATGCTGGATCCCAACCCCAGGCAGCCTCAGTCTGCTTGCCTCTGTTTGGCTCTGCAGTGCCTCCAGTTGCTTGTAAGGTGGCGCAGAACCAAGTAGACCTATTGAGACGGCTGCTGTGTTATCCAAGGTAAGGGGAAAACTTTCAGCAGCATTCCCACTGGATGCAGTGCAGGCCAACAGGCTGTCTGTTCCAGCACATCTTAGGATTGCACTGTCAGCTGCTTAAATGCACAATAAATTGATATTTAAATACAAATAGTTAATACTACACAAATAACACATTTGTGCTTGTATGTTACCTTACAACTAGCAGATGGTTTAGCTTTGAAGCAATCCTGTGAGATGAAATAAGGGTATTGAAATATTTCACCTTAATGCAGGAGTGTTCAAACTCTGGCCCAGAGCCCATCCAACCCACAGACAAGCCTTGTAATTTATATAAATTTATGTAAATTTATGAAATGTAAATTATTTTTCCAGTCCCTGACACGGTGTCAGAAAGATGATGTAGCCCTCTTGCCAAAAAAGGCACCGCTGCCTTAACGGCTTACAAGGGCAACCATCTCATTTTAATATATGTGCGTATCTTTCACTGGTGCAGATTATGATGGTTTGACTTTTCGACAAGCATGACTAGTCAACAGTTTTAAAATAATCATTCAGCCACATTCCCATTTCCTTGTATTTTTAACATCTAGCATATTGTACTGTAAAATATCTTGGATTGTATGTTCTAGTACAAGGATGTCAAACATAAGGCCTGCCAACCCTGTGGCTCCCAGAAGCAATATCTAGCCTCTGTGTGTTAAACCAGCATGTTAGTTCGGCTTTCTCATGTATTGAAAACCTAAACTCGGTTTGCACATTTTCTCTTCTGATGATGAGCCAATGAGTTTCTGCGTGAGAAGAAAGTGCTTATTTCTGGCCATTTTCTACTTAATGATGTCACTTCTGACTCTCAGCAGGTACCATGAATGCTAACTTACCCCTCTGTATGAAACAAATTTGACATCCATTTTCTAGCAGGTGTAATATCTGAACTGAAACAGTGAGATAGTATATAAGGAATTGTTCATTCCAGTTTTGATTACATTCTGGGATCTTTGTGCCTAATCTCTTAGGGGAGCTTGTTGCAGTAGGATCAGAACAGAGCCTGGTGGTTCATCACTGTCTTAAGCGTCCCAAACCATGTGAATAGGTATTGTCCGTGCAAATATATTAACTCTAGGTGCTAGGAAATTATTGTTTTAATGTGAAATGAGAAATGATTTTTCAATTAGAATATTTTTCTTCTGTATCAGAATTGATATGACATGATCTTGCATAGGTTCTGGTCTCCTCAATATGATGGCCTCTTTACATTAGTTGAGGCACTGTGGTTAACTGTTCAGTTCTCCTGTAAAACATATTTAACAATATTTCTGTGTGTTAGACCTGGTTTGCAGAGAAATAGTTGTGTGTTAATAGTAGCAATTGCTTACAAGCTGTACTGGGGCAGGGAAATCCAACTCTCAGGGTATTCAGCAGTGAGTCAAAAACATCCTGCCCCCATAGATTGATTCATACAATCAGATATTTTAATTCAAGGAAATCTTATTCAAGTGTGATGATTGACCAAGAAGCCTAGATTACAAGTGTGAATTTTACTACTGGTTATGTCTCATCATCACATTGAAATGAACTTGGAATAATTGCAGAATTTTTTCTTTTTGCTCCTATGCATTATAATCTCTAATCATACAGATGTTTTCCTTGTCTTGACTTAAGCAGGCCTCCGTCATGCGAAGCACGAAAGCCTGGGTTCAATTGTTATGGAGGATATGCTATTACTCAAGCAGCAAATCCCCCCTCTCCATGCCACTGAATTAGTCCAATGGAAAGGCAGAGCCAATACGATTGGATCCAGCTGGCGTCGCAGAGCTGGGCTAAGGACAGGAGCTCACCCTGTCTTGTGGGGCCGACCCAGGTCTCAAACCCTGGCCTGCTGGTTAACAGGCACAGTGTCTTAGCCACTTGCGTCACCCACATCCTTGACTGAAGTACAGTTAAATGTTCTTCCTCATGCTTCAAATTACCCCCAGAGCAAATCATATTGCTCACAGATATGAGCCACCTTGCAGAACACACACATCATGTTCCATATGTTTAATGCAAAATAATTATTGATGCTGTTATACTGACAGTTCTCATATATCAATACATCTAGCTTTTTGTGTAATTTTTTAAAATAATCTTCATGAATTTAGAAATATGAAATCAGTTGAGAGTTCTTTTAAAAAAGATGAAAGGTGTACTGCTTCTGAGAGCCAGAGTATTAAAGTCTAACTAGTAAATCTGCTCCCCTTTCTGCAAGTTTTCTACAAGATTTTGCTCCCCTTTCTACAAAAATCTTCTCCCCTTTCTACAAGATTTTGAGTTTATAGAAGAGTACTTGCAACCAAGAGCGCAATTCTAACCATGTCTACTCAAATGTAAGCCCCATTGTGTTCAGTGGGTTTTACTCCCATGAAAGTGTCTTTAGGATTGCAGTCCAAGTCACAATACATAGAGTGACCACTAGCCTTAAAGAGATAGATTTATTGTGGCTAATCACCAGGGACAGACATCTGGGCCCTCCCTTTGCAGCCAGCCATCAAATTTCAGATGTAAGCAAGGAAGAGCAGGAAGAGACTTCCTCCGTGACCTGGTTGTGGGCTTCCTAGAACCATCTGCTTGCCCATTGCAAGAAGAATACTGGACTAGATGAATTTTTGGCCCAATCCAGTAGGCTCATATAATCACCTTTTTCCTTTGCAGTCACAGAAATGGAAAGCTTGCTTTTTAGGATTAAATAAAAATATTCTCAGGATTGTGAGAGAGTTATGAAATCCTGCCCTTAACAAATTAGAATCTATAATCTAGGACCTATCCACCACTAGGCAGATTTCTCAAAATTTAGGATGCAATCCTAACCACCAGTTAGTGTGGCACAAGTCCTGTGCCGGCCTGGGGGGGGAGGCACAAAAGTGCTGTAAGGTACTTCTGCACTACTCCTGGTCACAGACATGTGCCTCCCTGCATCACCACAGGAACAGAGAGATGGATGAGATACACTCACCTAAATTGGTTAGGATTGGACCCTCAGTCTACAGTACATGTGCCCAAGAGATAGTGACTGTAGCTTCTAAACAAGGATTCCTTCAGCAGAAGAGACATTCAGCAGATAATTTATCATTTGCAGTTGTTTGCATTTACCTATATTGTTTTGGAGACAGGCATGCTTCAGATTTGTATTCTTTTCCTCGCCGGATTTCTAAGAGCTAAACTAGAACAAAAAATGTTTTGCTAAAAAAAGAGACGGAGAACAGTTTTATTGTTACTAGAGTTACTTAAAACTTTTTTAAAATTTGGAATGGTATAGATCTGCTTTGCCCATGGGACTGTCATTGTACTCTCCGTGTCATAGGGTCAAGCTAAGATTTGCAATTACCACGAGTCCTTGAGCCTCTATATCTTGGACTTTAGACAAAATAAGACTTCATTGAGAGTTTCCTAATGACCAAGAATGATTAAGCAAGTTCATAATGCTGAAGAGGAAAGCTCCAATGGTAAAAATATACAGTGGCGCCTCACGTAAAGAATGCCTCACAAAAAGTATGTTTCACATAACAAACAAAAATTTCTCTAGGATTCTGCTTCACGTAAAGAAAGTGCTTCATGTAAAGAACACATTCGTTGGCAGCTGGGGCAGACGTGCTGGCCGGCAGCCTGTTTAAAAAGCGTCAGGGCTGCCTACCGCACCTGCCCCTGATGAAAGCAACACTTCTGCACAGTTCCTCCTGTGGCTGGGTGTCCGCTGGGCAGAGGGAGAGAAGAGCAGTGGAGAAGAGGGAAGCAGCTCAGGGCTAGCCAGAAGGGAGCAGGGGAGAGAGAGGCTCAGGATGAGGAGAAAATGGGGAGACACTCTGATAAGTGTCTTTAATTACAGAAGAAAGTGTCTTTGATTGCAGCCTCCTTACCATGTCTACTCAGAAGTAAGCCCCTTTGTGTTCAGTGGGGCTTACTCCCAGGAAAGTGTCTTTAGGATTGTAGCCTAAGTAGACTTCATAGGATCAGGCAATTGAATGCATGTTTTGAATTCAATTCCAGTGTTTTGTCATCATTTTGACATCCAGTCAATATTTTCATATGAATATTTTGGGGGTTGTGGAACCAATCATCTGAGTTTCCATTATTTCCTATGGGAAAATCCGCTTCGCGTAAAGAATGTTTCACGTAAAGAACATGCCTCCAGAATGAATTAAATTTGTTACGTGAGGCGCCGCTGTAGTTGCTAGAAGCAGCCATTGCTCTAAGCAGCACTAATGCAGAATTTATGGAGCAGGACAGCACATATAAATGGAGCAGAGGGAAGAGAATGCCATTGTCGTTGCTCTGAGGAAGACAGAATAATAATTAAAAATAAAAAACAAAAAACTGGTTGGTGTTCAGAGCTGGCCTTACCATGAGATTCAGATGGTGGCCTGTCTTAGACAGTAGATTTTGTGGTATCATGAAAACACAGCAAGGAGTCAATTGTTAAGTTTTATTTTAAAATATTTACCACCATTTGGATTTCCTGCCTCAGGCACTGAAATAACAGTTTCACTTTTGGTGCTCATTTAGAGGAAAGGGGTGTTGTTTTGTCCCCAGTTTGTGTACTGTACCAAAATGCTTGCAAGAAACTGAGAACATTCTTTTGTAACACTGTGTAGATTGAATAAATAAATATTAAAATGTTGTTTATAGGCTGGGAAGAAAATCCTGAATTTTCTTTTCTTTGAGGTCCTACAAACCCATTCGGAGTAAAATAACAACAGCAATGTCCTACACAGCCATACTGTTCTGAACATGCCCAGTCTCTTCTAAACAGGGCCAGGCCAAGTCAGTATTTGGGTGGAACCATGGAAATACCCATGAAGGATTGATTTTTTAAAATCTTTGATGAAGTTTGAGACAAGTTATAGCCTTCTTTCAGTTCCTCAGAAAAGTATTAATGGTGTGTCCCTCTTATCCAACTTTCACCTCCAGTAAATGGGTTCTGTGGACTTGAGTATCATCTTTAAAATTGGCAAAACCTGCCTTATCACAGGGCACAATAGCATCAAATAAATAGGTAAGTACAAAATGAGAAGTGAAACCCTCTAAGGGTGCAATCCAGAGTAACTACGGGGAGTCCTTGCTCCCACGTAAGAACAATTTACTCTGGATTGCAATATGAATTTCCCATAGATTTTCACTAGCTGGTGCCGTAAGTACGTCAACGTAAATGTCTCTTATGTGCTCCCATAGTTACACTGGATTGTAGGGCTAATCTCATCTGGAACCCAGTTGACAGATTCATGGACTTTGAAGACATAACAGCATCCAGCAGCAAATTCTCTCTCAAGCCCACACATGTACTTGACCCTTTTCCGCATGTAAGTAACCTATTGGGTGGGCTGGCAAAAGGGTATGTGTTCCTTGGTAAGCAAAGGTGGCAGATCTAAGTAACATGAATTGCATAGCTGTACACAGTCACATATGACACTGCAGCAGTGTGCCCATTGCAAAAGGAGCTTGGCAGGAGAAATCAGATCTCTGTGTTGGCAGCTCCATGCGCTGCGGTAGTTTCAACTGATGTAATTTTGTGGCTAGACTCTTGAATGAATAACAAATGCAGACATGAGTGTGATGAAGCACACAGCCACAGCATTGCCAGATGACACTTTCCCCATTTCTGTCTTCTATATATAAAATAAAAATATACCTCCTACCAATGTTGGGAGGATGAATTAGATCATGATAATCAGGTACTCTGCAACTAAAATACAATATAACAAGCCAATATTGTAAGCGTTGTCTAAAAAAATTAATCACCAATACAATAATGGAAATTCCATTTCTAGCTGCAGAATCCAATTCTATTGCACTTGACAAGAAAACTCCAAAGAATGTCACTGAAGCACATATCAATAAAATATTTAATAAACTTATATGTACAAAATATTTAAAAGGGTACTTGAGAGTATACAAGATTGCTTATTTAACAAATATATACTGCTATATAATATGTTCAAGAAAATATATATTGCTTGTTTACAGTTCATTTACAATCCAATATGTACAATCCATTTAAATTTTAGAATACATACACGCAATGAATTTACACCATGCCTATCTTCCATAAAACGGTTCACCCACTCAAACCCAAATAATACTTTTTTAAATCCAAAAAATAGGCATTTATTTTTATGTACAGTCACACATGGAAATACAGTAAACAGTTATTCTCAGGGATAAAAAATAGGAAGGTTAAAGGGAGGAAAAAAATCTTGTTTTCATCAAAGAAGGGGAAATATAAATTAAAATGTGGATTGGTGAACACAGAGTTTTGTTTTCTTGGTAAGCCTGCAACATTTTTTCTTCATTGTGGTGATCGCAAACTCATACACTTAGACAGTTGGATAAATATCTTCTGACAATGTTTCTCTAGGGGTCATTAAAAATATGGAGCATTGAGAATGCAGTGGTTTCCTGCAAATTAAAAAAAAACAATCTAATTGCTTGATAAGGGGGAGAAAGAAAAACATAACTTGCAGGTCTAAACTTTGGTCACTGTTTTGAGATTTGGAAGCTAACAGCTTGGACTCTAAATTTTTATTTTAGCACCTAATTTCCAATGGTTGGTTTTAAATATACTTAGCCATTTGAACTGCTAGCCAAGTGAACAGTAGCCATGCTCAGAGCAAGGGAAAAAAAGAAAGCCTCCAATGTATGAAATGATACAGGAGAAAATACGATAAAAGCCAGGAGACGCTGAAACAGACGTGGTGATCTGTGGGAGCATTCCTGAGGTCTGACCAAGGTTAGAGTCAAACTATTTGGAACCAAACTATGTGAAAAATGTCAAGATGTGTAACACTATTTTTAATTTTAGATATTTTGTTTTTCACGCTATTCCCTCTGGTCATGTTTTGAGATACATTACATTCGTGGGACCTGATACCAATCTCTCAGTAAATCAGGCGTATCTCCACCAAAATCAATAAAATTATGGTGGAGTCTAACCACTGTGTGGGGGGGTAGGAAGAGAGGGGGACACAAATGCTAGTGTTCATGTGTACATATGTACATAGTGTATTAGACTAGAACATACTTCTACTGAACAGATATTTTTGGACCTAATCTTCAACACTGGCAAAAGTTCACACATCAAAAGTGTCTATGCACAAGACAGTCTGACAGCTTCAGAACAGCTTCTTTAGACTAAGGCTGAAATCCTAAAGACACTTTCCTGGGAGAAAGACCGATTGAACATAATGGGGCTTACTTTTGAGTAGACATGGTTAGGATTGTGCTCTAAGCCAGGGGTCTCCAAATTTTCAACACGAGGGCACTCCCTAACCTATGATGTCAATGTAGGACGTTAACAGAAACATGCAGATGAGGATACATTATTAATGTGCATGTACATGAGAACCATATGGGCAATTAATTTTACTAAAATTATTTCCCATATATTTTATTTGTTTTGTCTGTCATGGTAAAATGAAGGAATGCTTATATTCCACTGAGATTTTTTCAAAACAATTTGGTTAGAATTTTTCCCATTAAGAAATACATCCTGTGTGTGTGTGTGTGTGTGTGTGTGTGTGTGTGTGTGTGTGTGTGTGTGTGTGTGTGTGTGTGTGTGTGTGTGTGTGTGTTGTGAGTTAGATCAGACTTTATCAAACAGTGGTATAGGTTCTACCCATCCTACGTGAGGTGGTGTCTGGTGGTGTTTGTGGGACCTCTGGTTTCCTGCCTCTTACTGGTGTTTTATCATGCCTCCCAATCCAAAAGTAACTTGCAATAATGTCATTGCCAATTACTTGAAGTGGTAATAAACTGTTATTATAGTCAAATCACTTCATAAAGTGATTCAGTGGAGGACAAACATTGAGAAGCACTGTATTAAATTGTTCCCCATTTTCATGCCCTAGGTATGATCCCATCGTTCACATTATCTGGTCCGATTTGTCTCTATCCACCACCCTCATCCATCCTTTTACTCCCTCTGGATACATTTTCATATGAATACAAATGTATACTCTAGTACCATTTGTAAATCACGATAAAACAAAAAAGTGCCCAACTGATCTTGTGTACTTGTTTGCTCTTCAGACATATCCTGTCTTATATCAGCTTTGCTACAGTAGGAGTCTTTGGTTGATACTAGTACATTTATGCCTGCAAAATATTATCACATTGTACTTCCTAAATCAAAGTCACAGATGAACAAGCTCTGTGGTTAGCAATATAGAGTGGCTGTGATCCTAAATATGTTCGCAATAATGGAAGCCTATGCCAAAGATTTTGTATGGTTTTACTAACAAGCTGTGTGGTTAGCAATATAGAGTGGATGTGATCCTAAATATGTTCACAACAGTGGAAGCCTATGCCAAAGGTTTTGTGTGGTTTTGCTAATGGAAGCTAACAGAGTAGGGTGATCTTGCTTAATGAATTATATTCTGAAACCAACTAGGCAATACCAAACAGACATGATGACAATTTCAAAACTGATTTGAAACCACAGAAAAAAGCCACAATTTTGCTGGCTGCTTTTGTTTGTCCCCTGCTTGTTCTATAGGAAGTAATGAATTTTTGCACACCAGCAATATGGAATGCATTATTGGCACACAATCTGAGAAACTCTGCACCATCCTATTTCACCAGCAGTGCAATTTTGCCCTAACTATAGCCTCTAGAGTGCTGAATGTGCTTGCCGTACACAAAGATACTTGTGAAAAGGCCCCACAACTCAGTTTCACAGGAAGAAAATTGGTTCAAGCAGGTACTTAGATATGGGATACAATCAAACTCCTCTGAATAAAGGGTTCTTTGGCCATTTACTTCTATAACAAGTTGACTACTGCACTCATAATTTCATCTTCCCAGTAGCAGTTAATCACAGGGAACTTGGCTTCATTGGGAACTGTGGATCTGGTTCTGCATTTTCTCAGTCCTTACATAAAGTACAAAAACGAAATCCAGCCCTTCCTGATTCACATCCATCAGAATACTGCAGCCCTCACTGGGTGTTGAACAAGATCTTTTTATACTATCCTAATGAGTGGAAAAAATAAAACCAAGGCTGGCTGGTTTGTGTGATGTTCTAACCTCAATACTCCTAAGTATGCATTTATTTAAATGTATTTACATGATTTATGAGTCACAGATTCCAGTTCTGTTAGGCTGGTCATCAAACTGTGTATTCAAATGCAGAACAAAAACAACCATTTTAAACTATTCTCATCATGAAAACCATCATGAAGAAAAGCATTCTGTAGATCCAAAATATATTTGTAAAGGTCAGTAGAATTAAGGGGATTCACAAAAATTTACCTTGCAATGTTATATTTAAAAATGAACACCTGAACGTCAGAGTGGCTGGCATGAGTCACCCATCTGGTGGCACCAACAGGTCCTCATCCTCTTAATTTCATTGTTACAGAATCAGATGCTCCCAGACCTATCAGTGAATTCAATGATAGCTGCTATAAAAAGTGATCTGTTTAGAATATAGTTGCTTATTGATCCTATATAGAGCCAGCTGGAAACGAAGCCCTTCTTACTCTTAGTAATCACATCCTAGGGTGTGCCACTTCAGGTTGTAGGGGAGAACTTATATGTTTGAATGTACCTCTGTTAAAAAAAAATTTTATCCATGCAGAAAAGTAGCTTGTCATCAAAAGGTCTAAAACAGTTCTCCACAACAGGCTAGCGTTTAACTATAAGGGAATTATTTGTATAATAAAGGAAATATTTGCATAAAAATTAAATAAGGAAATGATTTGCACAATAAGGGAGACCCATTCAAACATGTAAACTTTCATCTACAATCTGAACTATAAGTACTACAGGTTTACCACTTCAAAGTGAACAAGCTTTTATTGATACGTACTTATCCCATTTTTAAAACCTAATTCCAGACATGTCTATCTGGAAGTAAGCTTGCAGATATTAATAAGGCAACAATCCTGTGCACATCTTCCTGTGAGTTAAACACAATAGCACTTCTTAGGAGGCGTGCATAGGATTAGGCCGTAAATAACCTTGTTCAGAATTTGTAATGTAACAAGATATTGTTTAATCTAGAGTAAGCCCTGCACTCTGATGACCAGTCTACACAAATAACTCTCGGTTAAGTAGGTATAGGATTGCAGCCTAGGATAATTAAAAATTTCCTGTGTGATTATGTCACATCAGGTCATGACATCATTTCTGTTCTCCATTACCTGGAGAACAGAGCAGTCATGAAAAAACAGACCCGGGATGCCCAGATTTAAAGCCTGGTCAATTGATTTTTGCCCTTAAACCAAACATATTAAACACAAGGGGAACCTTTCAGCCTGATTCTGATTTTTCAAGCTGCATTGTTGGGCTTGGACAGCAGGAATATTTGCTCACAGAACTCACTAGCTTCTTAGTATGTATGACTTCTTTGGATCTTAGTTGCAGGTAATGGTGCAGGCTGAATCTGACAACTGAATTCGATGTGGCATGTGATGAAAAGATTGGAAAAATCTTTTTTTCTCAAAAAAAGATTGGAAAAGCATTCATTGAAATGAGTCTGCAGCAGCAAATGAGAGCAACTGGAGCAAGATGTGGCAGGGGGTGGGGGAAGATGCTATCAAGCAATCGCTTTCAAATTGTGTTCATCAAATCCTTTTGTGATAGACTCATGGTCAGTAATGGCAAACAAGCCCTTCTAAAGGGCAACTTGCCCATCACTGCAGATGTTCCCCTGCAATATACAGCCCAAGGCTGCAATTCAGGGCACACTGTCAGCTTGAAATAGGAACTGCCTGACCTATGACCAGTCAAAACTGTGCGCATTCTAGACTGTAAATGTGTTTGGGTTCAATGGCAGGGGTGAGACGGCTTAGCCAAGGGTGAGCAATCTGAGAACTACCACTGCAGGTTATTGCCACAAGTCCTTCACTCTACAGCTCACCTCCTGGACAGAGTTGAAAGCCAAGGTTTGCCCAGGTTTGGAGACTGCCATTCCAAGACAG
Organism: Cryptoblepharus egeriae; assembly: GCA_030015325.1. Classification (NCBI taxonomy): domain Eukaryota; kingdom Metazoa; phylum Chordata; class Lepidosauria; order Squamata; family Scincidae; genus Cryptoblepharus; species Cryptoblepharus egeriae. Next base: position 132,281,085 of record JAREYC010000001.1, read on the forward strand.
CAATGGTCCTTGGTTTAATTTTATTCTAAAGTGCCCATGTGGTGGGAGATTTAGCACAAGACTGGGAAGCACCCCCAGACCAGAGAAAGTCCCCCGCATTGCAAAACTCCAAACCATCTTCTTTCCCACCCCCCAGACTGACCAGGAGGTCCTCCTCCTTCAAGAGTGCCCTCAGAAGCAGGCCTAGCAGCCAAGACAGGCCTCCTCAGCCAGTGGGAGGCCTGCAATGCATCCTTTAACCGAGGGAACCACCAGGCAAGGAGAGGAAATGGAGGCTCAGCAGGTCTGGTTGCTACCTGCAGCCACAAGTCTCCACCACCATGTCCTCATACTGCTTATAAACCACATTGTTGCCAGAGTCTATGTAGAGGATGCTGATGGGACTGAGTTTGGAGGGGACGCAGCAACTGGGTGGGGTGGACTCTGGGTCCATAGAGTTCATGAGGGTCTGAATGATGGCATGATTGGTGGGCTCCAGGTGGGAGCGCAGTGGAAAGTCACACACGCCATCGCAGTGGTAGGCCTCGTAGTCCAGGGGTGCAATGATCCAGTCGTCCCAGCCCAACTCCTTGAAATTGACATGTAGGGCCTTCCTGCTGCAGCGGCTCTTGGCCTTCTTGCCCTGGCCTCGCCCACCCACCTTGCCTGCCAGTGCAGTCCTCCTCCTTCTCCTCCGCCTTTGCCTCGCCAGGAAGTCCTGGCTGGCCTCGAGGGTGTCAGAGGTGAGCCCAGGTACCCCACCCAGAGCACGGATCTTCTCACGGATCTCCTTGAAAAGGTTCTCCTTTCTCCTGGTGCGAGAAAACACCACCAGCAGGGCACGCTCATGGGGTGGCGGACTTTCCTCCCTGCCGAAGCCCAGCTGCCCAGGAGACAGGAACCTCCCAGACCCATCCGAGATGATCCTCAGGAGGAAGCACAGTGTCTGCTGCTCTTGCTGCCTATCAAGCTTCTCTGCCCGGTGCCTCAGCACTGGCCAGACATCAAAGACCTCCCACTGGGGCACGTTGACAGAGTCCAAAAGGTCGATAGCACGGGAGTCCAAGATAGCCAGCTCCTCACCTTCTGCTGTTCCTCCTTGGCCAGGGCAACCGGAGAGCAGCAAGTGATGGAGCAGCCCTTCGTGAGACAAGGCCAGGCTCCTGTTCTGGGGGGGTTTCCATAGGATCCGCAGCTCGGCACCCACCACCTCATCCAGCTCAGGCAGGCTGGAGATGTCAAAGAGGTATTGCTGCCCATCCTCTGATGGAAGATCATCTGGAAGAAAGAAGGCGATTGAATGAATGAATGAATGAATGAATGAATGAATGAATGAATGAATGAATGAATGAATGAATGAATGAATGAATGAGGGAGTTGCCAGTTCCCTGACTTGCAGCTGAATATTATGCATATCTACTAAGAGGTAAATCTCTTCACAGTTAATAGAGCTTGCTCCCAGGTGAGTGTGAATGGGTCTCCAATCTCACTGCGCCATACCAATGGCTGTGCAACACTGTCACTAGTCTGTCCACTGGATTGCTGGACACCTTCTGTCTCCAATGCTGTCTGTCCCCACCGTCTGGATCTTCTCGGATTATAAGAGCCAAGTGTAGATCACTCTCCCAGCTTCCCAACTTGTAATTGCCACAGTTGCTCTCAAAGACTCCTTTGAGTTGCTGGAACTCAGGCCTATCTGGCAGATGCATTGGAAGTTCTACTACCTCCTCCTGCCTAATCAGAACCTGTGGCTACTCACAACCTGTGATTACTCACAATTGGTTACTCACAGCAAAGGCAGTTGAACACTAAGTCATTTTGATCATAACTTTTAGGTCAGACCTTTTGAGCCAGATCAATCAGCATTAGTCATACTCAAAATCCTGGCTCAATTTTTGCACTATGTGTCTTCCAGTTGATTTGTTGGCAAAGACTGCAATCATACAGTGAGAGATCCATTGACCTTAATGGGATTTACTTTCAAATAAGCGTGCAAACAGCATCAGGGTGGGCATTTTTAGCTGAGGGTCAGCTTTTCTAGAGCCTTTCCTTCTACTCAGCCCTGGAATGTGTAAAGTCACAATTTAAAGAGTGTCTTAGTGCATGTGCAGAGTGACCAGATCCTAAACAGACTAGGAAATATTTAACTTGGCTGGGAATAGGGAGAGGGAGGGCGATGAAAGATAAGGAGCAATCTGGGTGACCAGATGTCCTACCCCGAAGTGCAGGAAATCCAAGAAAAATGTAGGACATTACAAAAGCTTAAAACAGACATATATTGATTTAATATAGTTTATTTAAACACTATATATTACTCTGAGCATGTGCAAAATGCCTTTTTCATCTATAATATGCCCATGTGTAGGATAAGAATGGAAGGCTCCCAGGTCTGGAAGTGCAGACTCTTATGATGGTTTGAAATTCTTTTTTTAAAATTCATCCTTTCAGGCTGCAATTCTGTCAACACACCTAGGGAGTAAACCCCACTGATTATAAAGGGACATAATGCACAATTCAGAGTGAGAACAGTGAGGAGTGCCCCAGCTGGGCTGCCCCAACTATTCTGTATCCAGAGCAGAAAGTGATGCTGCATCCAGAGAGGCAGGAAGCCTGGGCTGCCCTCACTGCTCCAGAGCATGCTCAGTAGGCACCAAGTCAGTGACACCTGGGGAGGGCTTCCTCCTGAGGAGACCCCCCCTCAGCTCACACTGAACAAGGAACAGCTGTGGTGCCTGCCTTAGAAGGAGTCCCTGATGAGATGTGAGTACAGTCTACAGTGAATAAAAGGGGCTTCTTGGAGTGGCCTGCTGTATTCCCAGGTTAGTGGCGGCCTTAGTTGTTCCATATCCTGAGGTTGAGAGGCAGGGGTTGCAGCTAGGCTGGCCAAGAACTCATATTTTTGGTCAAAATACTTCCATTCTTACTCTGCCTTATCATGGACACCTATGGGTCTACTCATTATTATACCTGCTCCTGAGGAGTATAACTCTGAGGAACATGAAGAAGGCATTTCTGCCCTGGAAACAGGATATGGATACAGAGTAACTGCTCTGCCCTGGGCAGTGTTAAACATGCCCTCAACATGCCTCTCCTGAACTGTCTAGTTCTTGCCACTCTTCTGTGTATCCCAGATAGAGAATCTTGAACTTTGAAATATCTTTCCCCTTATCAGCTATATTCATGGCTTTCTTTGAATTAAGCAGATTCTGGCCAATTGTTCCTTATCTTTCTTCCCCCTCCTTCTCACTCTAACTCTTCCTACTCACAGCCATTAAACATTTCCTAGTCTGTCTAGGATAATTTTGCTGGGTGTGTGTGTGTGTGTGTAGAACATATATGAAGCCCCCAAGTCCACTGATGAATTATGCCAATAATTATTCTAATAATGTATAATGATATCAGCATATTAATAAAATAAAAAAATATTGGAAGGGCAAGGAGAAAGAAAATAGACTACACTAAATACATTCATTGGGACAGCCACTTAAAATTGAGTGTTGGGAGATTTAGAACAGTTAAAAGAAAATATTTGGTCTGTGGAACTCTTGCCACAGGATGTGGTGGCAGCATCTGGTCTACATCTGGTAGCATCTGGTATCATCTTAAAGGTCTAGATTCCTTTAAAAGAGGCCTGGTCAGATTTTCAGAGGAAATATCCATCACAGGTTACAAACCATGATGGGATTGAGCAGGATACTTGTTTCAGTGGTAGGTTACCTCGGAAAATCAAGTGCAAGAATGTGACATGAGGAAGCAGGTGACTTGTTGGCCTGGCAGGCCACTATGAGGTACAATATGCTGGACTAGATGGGCCTGATCAGAGCAGGGGCATGGGGTAGGTGTCTTCTTCTGTTCAGTGGACCATGATTTCAAAAAGCACCTGTCTTTTATCATCCTCACACCACCTCAATCTCTCCTATCTTGAATGTGCTAGGAGGAAACAGATCCTTCCCATACCAAGCTGAGAAACCACCATCAAAGCCCAGATGTGGAGCAGGGGCTATGATTTCTCAGTGGGACTAAAATCTGTGCAAACTGTACATGTACATGCTCAAGAGCTAGTTCTTCCTGATGTGGCTAACGAAACATACAGCCAGGGGCTCTGCTAAACTGGGACTCTCAATTTAGAAGCTGAACCTTGATTCAGATTGGGAGGGAGGAAACCAAGTACAGTAGCTTCAAGTTGTGCTCTGAGCAGGATGGAGCAACCATCCCTGCTGAAGTTCAGAAGATCTGGGCCTGGTCAGATCTGAGCCGTGCCTGGTGGAGGACCATCACAAGTACACCACTACCTAGGAAGAAAGGTGGATACAAACTAACAAGGGGAAAGGTTATCTGCTCTGATGGTAACCACCTTCCCAAACTGCTTCACTCTCCCTCCCCCCCACCCCACCCCAAAAAGAAGGATCCATGCATCAGTCAAGTGTTCCCAGGTTCCTGCTGCCAGACAACCCTCAAAGTACCCCCGGCTTACCCCAGCAGGGTTTGGGGGTCTCTCCTTCTCCAGGAGATGGCGATACCTCCAGCTGGTGTGCTCAGCTGGAGTTGGTTGACGTACAGCAGTGAGAGAGTAGTAGGTGGGGGCACACCTTGGCCAGGTAGACACACCTGCAGGGTGGTGGAGTGCCCTTCTGACCTTCCCAAGGTGGACTTGCCAAAACCCAAGCTTGCCATTCCATGATTCCAGCTACACCTTCAGCATCATTGGCAGGCCCATAAAAATGCACAGGATGGTTGGATGATCTCTGGCAAACCTATACCAGCTGATCCCCACCTGATGTCATTATCTTGTGTTATCCTGAATATACCCTTACACACAAGAAAAGCCTCATTCAGTGGTGCTGACTGGCTCCCAGGCAACTGGATATAGGACAGCAAGAGGCTGCCCTATCCTGTCCAGCAGTGATGCAGCTCAACCAATGGGTTGCATGCTTCATTCTGGGGGGATCACTGAGGCCCCCTCAAAGTAAGGGAACATTTATCCCTTTTCTCAGGCTTGCATTGCAGCCCAAAGGGTGCAATCCTAATCAATTTAGGCCAGCATACAGTAATTCACCTGGCATAACTTCCCATGGTGGTAAGGGCAGGCTGGTTCATGCCTGTGTGCCCCAGGAGTGGTGCAGAAGTGCCTTATAGCAATTTTGTGACACGCACACCCCCTGGCCAGTACAGGACTTGTTCCAGGACTCACATCGGCCTAACTGGAGCTTAGGATTGCAGCCTGAATCAGCAATGAAAAGTTGGATAGGATAGGACCCTTAAGCACCTGCTTAACTCTCACGCCCAATAAATGAGAATCAACAGATGCTGGATCAGGACCTACACTTTTTCCCCCACATATTTTTGTATGTGGGAGAAAGTGGCCACAAATTCACCAACTCACTGAACACTTACACTTCCTTTCTGGTAGAACCTCTGGTGCAGTCCTAACCAATTGTCCAGCTCTGAGGTAAGGAAACAAAGAGGATTGTGTGGATCACTGTCCTTTCCTAGGGCTGCACTATTTTGTCTTGTAGAGTTAGCCATTTAAAGCCCTTCCCTCCTGCATCCCTTTACAGGCCTCAACACCTTTCCCAAGGTGATGGAAATTGGCATTAATGCATATGAAGAGGTTGTCCTCTCCACTGAGTTTGACCCTCCTGACTAATTTGTTTACCTTTCTTTGTTTTGTGGATTTAATTCTTATATTTCTTTTTTGGTGGTGGTAGTGGCAGTTGCAAATGTATTTTTTAAAAATTGTAAACCTGCCTTGGTCTGTTTGGAAAACCTACATGTACACAGCAGGTATTTTTAAACACTGGAAAAGCCAAAAATTCCAACTGTTCTTTCCTCCCCAGTTCTTCATCCAAGAGCTCCATTTTAGGAGAAGCATTCCCTCTTCTCACCCACCCCACAGGGGAAGCAATGTCCTTTCAAAGATAGTGTTTGCATGTCTTGATTACTCGGATGAAATATCCTGCAGGACTTAGGATGCACCGTATATCCTATATCTGCCAGGGGCACCTTATGCCATTACTGCCAGAGGACAAGTCCCCCAAATGTAACACACACACACACACATACACAAACTGCAGGACATGACAGAAATAAAGCTTAAAACACTCATTTATATGCACCCATATATATTGCTCTTATGTGGTTAATTTAAACATTATATTATTATTTAATTTAAAACTATTGCATACAATTTATGAATTACCAAAAGGCTACATACTGCCTGCTCATAAGGGAAAAGAGGAAAATGAATATTTATTTTTCCAGGACAAGAGGCTTAAAAAAGAGGACATATGAACACCCTCTTACTAACACATTCCTGGAAGTAAACTCCTTAGACTACAATGTCTGAGGAGATGCATAGGATTGGGCTCCTAATCTACAATGCTATCCACACTTTCCGAGAAGTAGACTCCATTGATTCTAATGAAACATTCTGAATCTGAAGGGACAGCATAGGATTGGCTTAATCAATCCTCAGCTTAATCGTAACCAATCTGGGTGGCAGTCCTAACATCCATTTAGACCAGCCTAAATCCCAGTGGAAGCTCTGTGCTGCCCCAAGGGTGTCACAAAACTGCAGTAAGATACTTCTGTTCCACTCCTGGGGGGCAGTTAGGCGACTGCACAGGAATATGCCAATCTCCTTACACTATCATGGAAAGACAGGCCCGGTGAGTTAGGCAGGCCTAAATTTGTTAGAACTGCACCCTTAATCGGATACAACAGCAGAATTCCTGCTTTCACTAAGACTCAAACCCTTTGCACACTTCCCTGGGAGTGTAAGTACCTCTGAGTAGATTATTCACATAGGACTGTGCCTCAGTATTAATCCATTTCATCCCACTGATTTCAGTGGGGCTGCTGCCCTGAATCTGTTGGAACATTTCAAACCTCCTGGAGTGGGATTCAGCCTTGATCGTGGAATTGGATCTATTTCTCAGACCTACCAGTTCCTCCTCCCCCAAAATATCCTGAGAATACAAATCTTAAGGATAAGAGCCTAATCCAGGCAGGTCTGCTCATGAGTATATAAATTCTATTGTCTACAGTGGGACTTATTCTCATGAAAGTGTGCATAGGATTGCACCTTAACTTCTAGTATTTGAACTGAAGATGCATAAAAGGAGACCATTGTGCAATTGTATGGGAATCTGCAATTGTATGGGAACTGAATGGCTAATCCCTTTATTGTCAATGGGGCTTACTCCAAGATAAGTGAGAACTGCAGCCTTAGGACCCAATCCTATGTATACCTACTCAGAAGCTAATCCCATTAGAGTGAGTGGGGCTTACACCCAGGAAAGCATGCATAGGGTTGCAACCTTAGAGGGGTCTGAGGGGGAAGGCAGCCCATGTGCTGCTGCTTCCCAATTTTATGGTGGTCCTCCCCAGAAATCTATGTCATAAATAAAAAAGTGAGCAGATGTCATCAATAAAACTTATTTATTTATAAAAATAAATAAAAATATTTACAAAAATAATTAAAGAGGACAAGTCCCATATAGAAAAAAGGAGGACACACCAAAGAAAAATGACAAAATAAAAGTTAAAAACACTATATTACAGTACAATATATTGCTTTCATGTGACTGATTTAAACACTGAAAGTGCAATCCTTTTCATTTCTACTCAGAAGTAAGTTCCATTGAGTTCAGCAGGAAAGTACTCTTTAGATTGCAGCCTATATTGTTTATTATGAAATTTAAAACTATGACACAATTTATGAATTGGAATAAGGCTCCATACTGTCTGCTCGCAAGGTAAAGAAGACAATGAAGACTTTTTTTCCCAGGACAGAAGGCTAAAAAAGAGGATCTGTCCTGGAAAAAGGGGACATCTGGTCACCTTGGGGGGAACTGCCAAATTTTCAGGGCTTAGGGCTCCTTCGATGGCATGAGAAAGAAATCTGGATGGACCCAGGAAAACACGTGCGTGGAAGATCCACTGTGGCTGGATCGAGCCCTCCCTCTTATATTTATTTATTCAGGGCTGCGGAGGCAAATTGATGCAAAATTATATAGATTCATAAAGTTAAATTTCAGTTCTGTTGCTCTCAAAGGGTGAATTAAACAGGAGCTTCGGGCTGCAATTTTATCTGTACAACCCATTGACAAGAATGGAAAAAGATTGACATCCATTCGAATTATATATTTTATTTTGATTGGAATAAAATTTGTTTTGACTGGGGTTGTGGTGCCCTCCAAATTCTGGAAGTAAGAGCTACTGAACACAATGGCACTTGTATCTGAGTAGGCATGCATAGGATTGTGCTCTGCAGTGAGGACCAGTGCGGTCTAACATTTACCGGAGAGTAAGGCTGCAATCCTCAAGACACTTTCCTGGGAGTAAGACCCATTAGACACAGTTGGGAGTCGGTTCCTGACTCCTGATCGATCCTTCTAATCGATTCTTTCGATTATTGGGTAGAGCAAGGGAGAAGAAGGTGACAGGACAACACATGCGGGGGTCTACTTAGAAGCAAGTCTCATTGCGTTCCATGGGGCTTACTCCCAGGAAAGTGTGCAGAGGATGGCATCCTAAGAGCCCAATCCTATGCATGTCCACTCAAACGTAATCTGCATTATATTCAATGGAACTTACTCCCAAGAAAGTGGCTAGGACTGTAGCCTCACAGCCCAATCCTATGCATGTCTACTCAGAAGTAAGTCCCATTATAGTCAATAGTGCTTACTCCCAGGTAAATGTGGATCAGATTCCAGCCTTCTGCTTCTGGACGTGGTTGGCAAGATGGGGTGAGGAAGGAGGTGGGGCCACCCCAGATCTCCTCTCCTGTCCTGCGTTCGGTTGGGGGGCCAGAGAGCCCCCCAGGACTGATCTGGCCCCTGCCTCCTCCCCTGGCCTTACACCTGCTGCCCGCCCGCTCCCAGCTCTCCAGCCAACCATTCCCACGCAGCTCCACCATCACCAGGGGGAAGCAAGCCTTGCTCTGCCCACTGGGGCGGGGGGAGGAAGGGGCAGCCGTGGGGCTGCTGGAGACACCCGCGGGGAGCTCCAGGAAATTAAGTCCAGAATTAATGAGGGCTCAGGATCTGTTGATCTCTGAAATTCCGTCCTAACCCTAGATTTTCCCTTTTTTCCTTTCCTCCTGTCCTGTCTTTCAACTTTCTTTTCTCCTAATTTTCTTTCCTCCTAACTTTCTTTTCGCCTAACTTCTTTCTTTCCTTTCTTTCAACTGTCTTTTCTCTTAACTTTCCTTCCTCCTTTTCTCCTTTCAACTTTCTGTCCTCTTAACTTCCTTTTTTCCTACCTTCCTTTCAACCTTCTTTCTTCCTCCTAACTTTCTTTCCTCCTGACTCCTTCCTTCCTTCTTCCTTCCTTCTTCTTCTCAATCAGGGGCAACCAGGAGTTGATGAAAGATCCAACTGGCCAGGCTCTGATTGCCCTAAAAATCAGTGACATTGACATTTCGTTCATCTTCCTAGTGCAGCTCCAAAACTTTCTTGTCCAATCACTCCGATTTTGTGGCTTTAGTTTGGCCAGTTTGGAGCGATGCCTTACAGCTGTGAGCCTGCGAGCAAGATTCCTGGGGTCATCAGGGGAAAAATAAAACTTTTCTACCCTTGGATTTCACCCCAAAACCAGCTCCAGCATGGCAGTTTGTCCATATGATTGAGGGCCCGATCCTGTCCAACCTCCCAGCACTGGTGTGGCCATAATGCAGCCCTCTGGTGAGGGTGCACATGTTCCCATTCCTTGAGGTCCCCTGTGATTGTCCTCACAGCCTTCTGGCACCAGCACTGGAAAATCTGATAGGATCAGACCCTGAGTCGGTCAAAAAGTTAGTGAATATATAATTTTTGTTTCAACCAAAATTACTTCACTCACTGGGGCAGCTAAAATGTGCACTCCATCCGTTTTCTGACCATTGACAAGGCACACCATGTTGCTGGTGGGGGAATCAAATCCTCCAGATGCCCTACTAATTAATCTCACTTTCCACAGTCCTGAGGCACACCTGCAGACCTTCTGCAGCACACCAGTGAGCCATAGCACAGTGGTTGAAATGCACCAGGCTTTTTGTTATTAAATCTGATATTGCCCCTGAAATCTTACTTTCCCCTGAAATCCTTTTATTGTATTTTCTTCTTATTGTATGACTTTCTGAACCCTTCCACCAAAACCTTCTTTTAACAAACAAGCCCCCTCCTCTGCGTAGAATGAAATTGATCAAATTGTTTTCTACCAGCTATATACTGTATTTACTCGAATATAACGCTCACCTTTTCCAGCCTAGTTCAGTCTCCAGAATCAGGGTGCGCATTAGATTCTATGTTAACTAGGATTGAGTGAATGCTGTATTTTGATTATGAGTATAGGTTGCGCACTATATTCGATGGTGCATTGTATGCAAGTAAATACAGTATATTATTTGCTATATTGACCAGCTATATTGTAAGATTGCGGGTCTACTTAGAGGTAAGTAGAGAGCCTGGAGATAAAAATCAGATGATCAGGGAAAGGATTGTGGTGAGCAGAGATTAATTTCTTCAATTAGCTCTGTTGGGATCCAGCTTCCTCCCCCTCATCAAACTGGAAGGAGATCTGCATTTTTGAGATGAGCTCACCGTCCTGGACAAGAATTCGGAGATTCACTGCGAAGATAATGATTCAATTCGGATTAAAGCACACCACTGATGATGGATTGCCTGAATTTTTCCTTGACCGAAAGTCGAAGCCAGTCCCTCCCCATCTCAACCGATCTGAACCAAGATCCACTTTGCACTTTCCTGGGAGTAAGTTCCACCATGGAACATACTTCTGAGTAAACATGCTGACGCTTGTTTTATTTTTGAGTGCAAATCGTATGTTCGGGTCTACTCAGAAGTAAGTCCCATTAGAGTCAATGAAGCTTCCTCCCAGGTAAGTCTGCACGGGATTGCAGCCTTAGTTGGGATGGAAAAATCTGAGACACTTATGGAGGGAGGGCCTCCAATGTGATCATATGTCATAACAAAAAACACAGGACAAGGCCTTTCCAAAATGTGGGGCATCTAAGAAAAATGTAGGACATGACAAAATAAAATTCATATCTATTGCTTTCATGTGGTTAATTTAAACAATATGTTAATATTAAATTTAAAACGATTATATTAATTGCCGGAAGGCTCTATGCTGCTTGCTCACAGGGAAAAGGTCAATGAAGATTATTTTTTTCCAGGACACAAGGCTAAAAAAGAGGACATGTCATGGAAAAAGAGGACATCTGGTCACCCTGATCCCCATGGAACGAAGCGTCCTGGCACCCAAGAGTGGGATCTGCTCCCTTCAGAGGGATCCCTGGAGCAACTCACAGAATCCTTTCCGATGACGCTTTGAGGAAAGCAAAACAGGCAGCAGCAAAAGTGCGCTCCTGCACTCACCTCGGGGTAGCGCCTGGTCCGCGAAGCCGGTGACTGTGTCTGCTCGTCGGGGGGCGCTTCCCAGGACGGGCAGGGGCTGCTCCCCTTGTGCGGCCAGGCTGTTGTAGAGGCTCATCATGTAGTCGTGGGGCACCACCGTGCCGTTGCGCAGCGCGCCCCCTCTCCACCCGTGGGGGTGCTGCTGGTGGGACTGGTGGTGGCGGGACGCTTTCCCTCCTTGGAGGGACCCGACGGCGGCGGCGTCCAACTCTCCCGGGTGCCTGCAGGCGCTCCAGAGGCAGCAGAGGCAGAGCGCGGCAGCCGCCCCCCTTAGCTCCATGCTGCTGCTGCTGCTATTGCTGCTCCTGCCGTCGAGCCTGCAGCGCTGCAGCGGAGGAGGCTCCCTCCGGGCGGCTGGCTGGCGCAGGGGCTGTGCGGGCTCCGAGGGCTCCCCGGTCGCCTTTTAACATTGTCTTCCGAATCCTCCACGTCGAGGCGCCCGGGGCCGGCGGGCTCTGCAAACCAGCGCCACCTGCCGCCCGCCTCGCTGGTACTGCACCCTATGCATGCAGTCATCTGTTTGCTTTGTCCCTTTGGCTTTTATGGGATCCGTCGGAAGTCACACCAGGCTCGCCTCCTCCGAGGGATCCCTTGCCAGCTGCTGGACAGGGAGCACACCGTGTGCCAGCATCGGGATGAGCCATGCCTTGGGAGACCTGCTGCTGATGCTGATGATGATGATGCTGCTCGGGTTGAGAAAGAGGCGGCGGCAGGGAATTGGACTGCAAAGGAGGATTTCCACCCCGTCGAGGTCGAGTGGTCGAGTGGGCGGGCGGGAGGGGGTCTCGCTCCTTCTTCTCCTCCCGAGGTGGCAGGAATGGGACTCACCCAAGAGGAAGTTGCATCCACTGGAGGAGAATGAAACTGGCAAGAGCTGCCTCCGACGGGGCGGACAGGGGGATGTTTCCTTCCTTCTCTGCTTCTCCAGTTCCTTCCACTGAAATCAGAGAGAGAGAGAGAGAGAGAGAGAGAGAGAGAATCTCCTGAAATAGGTTCACTCACTTTCGATGTACTATTACTAAGAGTACCAGAGGAGTAGCACAGGCAGGGTGACCATACACCCTGTTTTTCCAGAACACGTCCTCTTTTTTTAGTCTTGTATCCTCAAAAATCATCATCACCATCATCATCATTGTCCTCCTTTTCCTTGTGAGCATGCAGCACATAACCTGCTTGTAATCTATAAGTTATATGTAATAAATTATATTTAATAATAAATAAACTTAACAATGAGTAATACAGTGTTTAATCACATAAAAGTAATACTGTCATGTTTTGTCATGTTTTGCATTTTCCTTGGGTGTCCTACATTTTGGGGTGCCTCATCCTTTTTTTTGTTTTTGTTATGACATATGTACAACATGAGCAAGGAGGAACCTTTCCTTGAGTACTTCTGCTCCTACATGGGCTGCAATTCACCTGAAACAAGCCTATTTTTTAACCCGAGGGGGGATACTTTATAATAAAGATTGTGAGATCAGTGAGACCAGTGTGAGACCAGTCTTGGGCTGCAAGTTGCTCTGACATGGAAGCCAGTCCGGTTAAATTTAGATGGGCTTAGGCTGAGATCCTATCCACACTTACCTAGGAGTAAGATCCACTGATTCTAATGGACTTACTTCTGAGAGGATATGCATAGAATTGGGTTTGCCCTCGTGAAAGTATCATCATCAGCATCATCATCAGCTTTTACTCCAATTTCTGGTGTTGCAACTTCTTGCATTGCTATCATGACTCCACTGCTCCTCACATTATTTCCACAAGTCGTTACTACCACTCTTGTGCAATGTAGTGCTAGGGACGGGTTATTAAATAATACGATTGTGCGTTATTATGTGCATTTAAATGTGCATGTGCTGCCTCACTTTAGAGCGGATACAAACAGGTGGGCTCTGGGTTGCTTGAGGACTAGAGCTTCAATCCTATGCACACTTATCTGAAATTAAGGTTGCAATCCTAAAGACGCTTTCCTGGGAGTAAAACCCATTGAACACAATGGGGCTCACTTTTGAGTAGACGTGCTTAGGATTGTGTTTTAAGTCCCACTGAATCCTGAGTAGACAGGGAAATGATTGCACTGGAGGACCTTGGAAATTCTAAGTTCTCAGGGGGACAATGGCTACACCCAGGACACTGGCATGAGGTTGTACTGGGTGCAGCCATCCTCCTTCTGAGGACTTGTTTTCCCAGGTCCTCTTCCTCATCATCAGAAAGAGTGACACATGATCTCATGCACTGAGGTTGATTTGAAAGGAAGTGTCATTGACATATACAATTGACCTATACTTTCCTCCAGTGTAAGCACAGTGCAGGCAGCACTGCAAGCTTGTTGTAAGAGATATTTTCATAGAAGGTGAACATTAAAATCCGATTTAAGCCTGGTTTAATGCACCTATTAAGGTTAAACGCGCCTAACTGTATAGGATCGGGATGAGGATCGTCTTTCCTCGGGGCTGTTCTCATAGAATTAGGCTTAGGCTGCAGACCTATCCCCTCTTAAGAGGAGTAAGGCAATTATTATAATGGGATTTACGTCTGAGTAGACTTGCGTAATTCTAATCTTTAGGATTCTATTAGAATCCTAGAATTAGAATTAGGATTTTATTAGAATCCTAATGATTCCAATCCTTTAAATTATTTCCTAAAGGAAATAGATCCATTTAAGTACTGTGGGGTTTGCGAAAGGCTCTATGGAAAGGTAACTTAAGGATCGGGCTGAATTAGAAATGTTTTTTGTCCATCAGCAAAGCCCAGAAACCACAGGCAATTCTTCCTTTTCAAAAGGGGCTTTTTTAGCCGCTGGACGGCATTGCCTCCCAAAGGAAATCTCGCCTCCACCACTCGCACTCCCAAGACGAAGGATTGCAGCTTCGTTTTTCTAGGGGGATTCTCTGTTGGAAGGAAGGAACTGGGAGAGAGAGAAAAGAGAGAGAGAGAAGGAAGGAAGGAAGGAAGGAAGGAAGGAAGGAAGAGGGACAGAAAGAAAAAGAGAAAGAGAGTGAGAAAGAAAAAGAATGAGAGAAAGCAAGGGAGAGAGAGAAAGAAAGAAACTAATAAACAAAGAGAAAGAAAGGAAAAGAAATAAAGAGAGAAAGAAAGAAAGAGGGAGAAAGAAAAAGAAAACAAATAAACAAATAAACAAGCAAGCAAACAGAGAAAGGAAAAGAAAGAAAAGGAGCGAGAAGGAGAAAGGAAGGAAGGAAGGAAGAAATAGAAGCAGAAAGAGTGAGAAAGTGAGAGAGAGGAAGGAAGGAAGGAATAGAGGCAGAAAGAGACAGAGAAAGAGTGAGAAAGTGAGAGAGAAGAAGGAAGGAAGGAAGGAAGGAAGAAGGCTAGCCAAGCCCTCCCTTCCTCCCGCATGCAGGGGTGTTCCTGTTTTCCCTTGAGGGTTTCCCTGGTCAAATTCAGCTGCTTCCTTGGATCTGGATTAAAATAACAAAGCGCGATCTTCACTGGGATGTTATTCAAAGCTTCTCAGCACTTGGAGGAAAGGCTCGCACTGTTGCTCCAATAATAATAATAATAATAATAATAATAATAATAATAATAATAATAAACATCCGTATTTCTCACAACCCAATCTGTGGTGCTGCCTTCTTTAAAGGGGATGCAGCCCCGCAGCCAAAACCAC
The DNA here is from genome assembly GCA_030015325.1 of Cryptoblepharus egeriae. NCBI lineage: Eukaryota > Metazoa > Chordata > Lepidosauria > Squamata > Scincidae > Cryptoblepharus > Cryptoblepharus egeriae. Next base: position 132,296,112 of record JAREYC010000001.1, read on the forward strand.
CATGCATTGATGGACTTCCTTTCTGGCTGCAGGTGTTTGGCCCAAATAGGCGGCTTGGAAAGCTGACCCTTGGGGTGTAGCTCTCGCCTCCTCTGGGCCGGATCAGCCCCCCTTGAAGACCCAAGCAACACCTTGCTCTTTGGCAATGGGGGAGAATTTCCTCTACCCCCCCACCAACCCACACAAATTTTAATTTGTTTGTAATACTCTTTCCCACTCATTTCTATGGCATTGTTGATTGATTTATCAATTACTCCCAAAGGTCAATTTTGACATGATTTCTGCTGTTTTAAAAAAATTGCACCCCCAATAGTCATTTTTATTAATTATTTATTTTTAAAAATTGTATACAATTCTTTTTTAAAAGTATACAATCTCGTTCTGCTCTATTAGACCTGCTTGATTGTCCACCTAGCTCCCCTCCCCCCAAAGTAGAAGCGGTGCAATCCTGGGAGTAAGACCCATTGATCACAATAGGGCTTACTTTTGAGTAGACATGTTTAGGATTGTGCTCAAGGGGGGCATCCCTTTTTTTCCAGACACTTAATAAAATGGGAGGGCTTTGGGGAGGCGATTTCTTCGTCTGCTGGTTCCTTTTTCCTTCTTTTTGTGGGAAAAGAAGGGAGGCAAAGGCAAGCCCACTATAGAGGCACTGCTGCCAGGTCCTCATATCTGAACTTCACTTCTCTTCCCCCGCCCCAATCGATTGGGGGGGAAAAGACAAATCACTTACGAATGATGTTTGGTTTGGATTTTCATGCAAACTAATTTGTGCAGTGGTTCCCGATCTGTGGGTCGGGACTCACCGGCAGGTCACGATCTGGTTCTGGGTGGGTCCCCAAAAGTTGATCAGATAATTAATTGTTCAAAGAACTGTAGCTGCTCACTACCTTGCAAGGACTTCAGTTCTGGCAGTTTGCAAGCAGGTGTAAATAGAGGAAGATACATGTTGATGGCTGCAATCCTATGCAGTCCTACAACTTCCTGGGAGTAAGTCCCGTTGAACTCAATAGGACTCACTTCTGAGTGGACATACATAGAATTGAGTTCTAAGGCTCTTACTCTGGTTATTCAGGGTGACCATATGTCCCAACCAAAACAGGAAAAGGACCTTCCAAAATGTAGGACACCTGACCCAAGAAAAATGTAGGACATTTTTCTAAATTTAAAACTATTATACGTAATTTATTACAAGAAGGCTACATGCTGCCTGCTCACGCGGAAATGGGGGACAAAGGAAATTTTTTCCCCAGGACACAAAATATGTCCTGGAAAAAGAGGACATATGGCCACCCTTGATTATTATTACTTATTAGTAAATACTTTTTTCCTTTTTAGACTTCTGTTTTGTTAAGTCAGATAAACATTGATAGGTCTTGATAGATAGTCGCAAAGTGGACCTATCAGAAGTGGGTCCTGATGCTACAAAGTTTGGGAACTATTGAGTTAGTGGTCCCAAATTGCCTGATTCTGACCTTTGCTTAGAAATGGTTTCACTCTGTTGAAAGGGAATCCCAAGGAAGTTTATTTTCCCCTTTTTCTGGCCTTCACGCATCACCTGTCCACATAAAGCCGGAATTTTGGCATTACAGGATCACCCCTGCACATTATGCACACTTTCCAGGGAGTAACACAATAGGACTGACTGCTGAGTAGACATACAGAGGATTGGGCTCCAAGCCGGTTGAACTCCAAGGTGTATGGTCTGCAAAGAGTAAAGCTCATTGCCTTCCAACTGAATGGGGGCTGCCTTCTGGGTCCACAATGCGGATCCTGATCAACGTTGAAACCTTACGTTTCAACCAATGAGTAGTTCACCCTATAGTGGGGGAGGAAGGAGGAAGCCCCCCCTACCGATCGCAACTGAATATATATTAAGCTCAGATCCAGGGGAATTTTCACCCTAGATAATTTCCTTTGAAACAATTTATCACACAGAGTGGGCCAAAAGTAGGCTTACACTTAGTAGGTGTAATGCACTTTATATTTTTAAAAAACATTTTTTTCACATTTATAAGTTTTTGTTACAATCATATTTGTTCTGTACCGTTTATGTTCATTTCCGAAATGTAGATAAAGGATATAGAATACTGGTTTGGAATTATTCATTGGAATAAATAGATCTAAAACGTGAAACCAATAGTGAAACAACTGGAAGCCTACTTTTGGCCCACTCTGTATACAGATAAGTAAATTTAAAAAATTTACTTATATAAAAATATTTACTTATTTATAGATAATTTCCTTGGAAATCTCAGCCAGGAGCATTAAAAAATACACAGACAAACCACTGAGGAATCATTGAAACCAGAGGAGCTTCAAAATTACACATGCATATATGTATTTCAGGAATTTATATCCCACTTTTTCTTTGCTAAAGTGGCAAAATTTTTTTATTCTTTTTTGTCTTCACAACAACCCTGTGAGGTAGGTGAGGAGTGTCAATGATTGGCCCAGCTTCGTGGATGTGGGGTGTATCTGAACCACCACCACCACCATCCTGGCTCTCTGGTTAAATAAATAAATAAATAAATAAATAAATACATACATACATACATACATACATACATACATACATACATAGGGCAAACCACATCACACATCAAAAGCCCTAGTTTGCTGAATCAGGATCTGCCTGTGTTCAGTGTTTCAATGCGTTCAGTGTTTTGAGTTCAATGTGAGTTTGAATTGAAACTCTGTCCAAATGTGTTTAGGAGGACTGCAAGTGAAGGCTGATAGCTCACAGGGTACTACTACTTGGAAGTAAGGCTGCAATCCCAGACGCACTTTCCTGGAAGTAAGTCCCATTGAGTTGAGTGGAACTTACTTCAGAGTAGACATGCGGAAGATCGGGCTGTGTAAACCAGCCCCACTGAACAGAAGAAGACTTACTTGCGAGTAAGCAGCCCCAAGCTTGTAGTGAATCAACGCATTGCAAAGCAGTCATAAGTGAACACACTGCAAAGGGAAGGACTGAGCTGCACTCCTGTTGATGGAGATTTTCTACCATCTGTCGGTTCCCCTTTACAGCTGTTTTCCTGAAATTGATCCAATTAACTTTAGAGGAAAGAAGTGGTGGAGACAGGGTGACCATATAGAATGGAGGACAGAGTGCCTGTACCTTAAGCATTGCATAGAAGAGGGAATTCAGGTAGATAGTCAAACCTCATCATAGAAGGGTTTGAAAAGCAGCACCTGCAGTGCTATCCTATGCAATATTATCTGTCCTATATGGTCACTCTGGGTGGAGAGGGTTAGGTTAACCAGGATCTCAGTTCTCAGTCCATGCCACCAATTCTCTGGTTAGTCTTTCATTGGCCACAAGAAAATTTCAAGCAATTATGTGCATATTAGGCTATGCATGCTCCCTCTAGAGAGCCAGAATCCTACTGATCTGAGAAATGTATTCTTTTAATACAAGGGAAAACTACATGCATTTACACACCAAGCCAGAGTGTCCATATGTCCTCTTTTTCCAGGACATGTCCTCTTTTCTAGCTTGTGTCCTGGAAAAAAAATCTTCGTTTTTTCTCTATTTCCTTGTGAACAGGCAGCATGCAACCTTCTGGTCATGAATAAATTATCAGTGCAATCCTAAGCATGTCTACTCAGAATTAAGTCCCATGATGTTAAATAGTACTTACTCCCAGGAAAGTGTGGTTAGGATTGCAGTGTATGGCTGATATCCTAACCACCCTTTACTCATAGTAAGTCCCACTAGATACAATAGGATTTACTTCTGCAAAGGATTGTGCCCTTTATGTAATAGTTTTGAATTTAATAATAAGTAACGTAGTGTTTAAATTAACTATAGGTAAGCAATCTATATGAGTTTTTCAGCTTTTATTTTTTCATGTCCTACATTTTTCAAAGGTGTCCACCATTTCAGGAGGCTTGTCCTCTCTTCCAGTTATGACATATGGTCACCCTGTAAAATAATGTTACTTGGATTGTCACAACTATTTTCCATTCCATTTGTCTAGAACGATCCTTTTATGAGGGTTTCCATCAGTCTCAGGATTTAAAGACTTCAAAGAGAGAGAGAGAGAGAGAGAGAGAGAGAGAGAGAGAGAGAGAGAGAGGACCCTGTTTTACTAAAGGGAAGCCAAAGGAGGGAAGATGCTGCTTACCAGAGCAAGTCCACTGAAGAGGGGCAGGATGCCTAGTGCAACTGTGCATGTCCATTGCAACCAGAAAGTCAGAGAGGTGATTGACCAGGAGAGGGGAGCATCTGGGTGACCAGATGTCACTTATAATAATAATAATAATAATAATAATAATAATAATAATAATAATAATAATAAATAAATAAATAAATAAATAAATAAATAAATGTGAGGCACCCAAGAAAAATATAGGACATGGCAAAATAAAAGCTAAAAACACTCATATAGATTGCACTCATGGGGTTAATGTAAACACTATCTTACTTATTATTACATTCAAAACTATTCCATATGATTTGTTGATTCCTCCCTGCTGCCTGCTCAGAAGGAAAAAGAGGACCATGAAGATTTTTTTCCAGGACACCAGACTTAAAAAGAGGAGGTGTCCTGGAAAAAGGAGCAGGAGGGTGCCTGGGCTTCTGCAGGGTCTCCCATGGCTGCCTGGGATGAGTCAATGCTGCAGAGCCTGCGAAGGTGTTTCATTTTCATCCCTCTTCTGGGACTTGGGGGTCTCGCTTCCTCCCGCTCTCGCCCTCCTCCAGGCCTCATCTGAGGGGGGCCAGCAGGAGAAGAGGGTCACCACTGGCCTCTTTGGTGGGAAGGAGTCCAAAGGCCTGGGGGTGAAGGGCTGAAGAGGGGGAAGGAGACAACATTTTCTCTTCTCTCTGTTCTGTCCACCCCCAGCCATCTTACAGCCAGGATGATTACACTTCCTCTTTTTCCAGGACATGTCCTCTGTTTTAGCCTTGTGTCCTGGGGGGAAAAAACTTAATTGTTCTCCTTTTCCTTGTGAGCAGGCAGCATGTAGCCTTCTTGGATTTTGTAAAGTATATGGTATAGGTTTAAATTTAATAATAATATAGTGTTTAAATTAACCATATGAAAGCTATATATATTTAGCTTTTATTTTGTTATATCCTACATTTTTCTTAGGTCCCACATTTTGAGGTTTCCTTGTCCTCTTAGGGTTACCATAATTCTCTACCACAAAATCAGAACAGGCCCCTCTGTCCCATTTGCCAGTCGGGATTGTCCCTGTTTTTTGGGACATATGGCAACCCTAATATGGAACAGCATGGTATGTCTTGTCAATTGTCAAAAAAGAAACAAACAAAAAAAAAAACCTGATAGTGTACCTTGACAATTTTAGTGCCTTGTTAAATATCTCCTGAAATATAAATGTGTCCCGAGATAAAAAATGTTGGAAAATCTCTGAACAAGTGAGTTTAATGCTAAAGCCAATATTGGTGGGACTGAGAAACATAGTGCTAGGAAAAATATGCCCATAAACATAGGGCACAATCCTAAAAAATTTAGGCCAGCCTAACTCACCTGGCTTATCTTTCAATGATGGTGTTGGGAGGGCAACATATTCCTGTGCATTGGCCTAATATCCCCTTGGAATGGGGCAAAAGTTTCTTATGGCACTTTTGTGACACCCCCAGGTATGCATAGGATTTACACCAGGGTTTAGGTCAGCCTAATTGGAGGTTAGGATTATAGCCATATTGGTGTCCAAAACATGTCTCTAGGCGGTACTTGTTTTCAAACCCAGCCAGCGTAGCTTAACCATGGAGATGTTCTCCTCTTGGTGCATTGAGAGATGGTTGACTGCAGGGTGACCATATGACTCATAACCAAAAAAGAGGACAAATAAGCACAATCCTAACCATGTCGGCTCAAAAGTAAGCCTCGTTGTGTTCAATGAGCCTTACTCCCAGGAAAGTATCTTTAGGATTGCAGCCTTAGTAAAGTAGGCAAAAAGCTCTATAGATTAGTCCTCAGTTGTTCATGGAGTTTAAAAAAATCTGATTTTCCCTGTGCACAGTGGTGGTGGGCTCCAGCAGGTTCGCACCTACTCTGTAGAACTGGTTGATAAGGAGAGATAGGACATATAAAGTTAAAAAAATAGCCATTTAAAAGTGGCTACCAGATGGGCATAGAACCGTTTGTTAATTTTGTTGAATCCCATCGCTGCCTATGCAGCATGCTTGAAGATCCACATGAGAAGAAACCAGGGTTTCAAAATGCCTGTAAAGAACATGAAGCTATCCTCCTTGGACATGAGCAGCATCAATGAATATGGTGGCCAGGGGTGGGAGATGCTGCCCAGAAATTTCATTAGTACATTGTTTTAGCATATACTGTACAAGAGGCACTCTTTCAGGTGGGTGCTCATCTTTTATTTAGCAGGGGGAGAGTAACTGGCCCTACACACCCCAGCAGTGTCTGTTCAAGTGGCTTCTGCTGGTGTTCTTTATTGCATTTTAGATTGTGAGCTCTTTCGGGACAGGGACCGTTGGCTTTTAATTAGCTCTTATTATTTTTCCATTTTCTTTGTAAACCACTTTGTGAACTTTTTAGTTGAAAAGCGGTATATAAATACTGTAGATAGATAGATAGATAGATAGATAGATAGATAGATAGATAGATAGATAGATAGATAGATAGATAGATAGATAGATAGATAAACACAGAAACTAGTTATGGCAAGCTTATATCAGACCATCTTCAACAATCACTCATCCTTGATTAGGCCCACCACATACATCAAGACCTAAAGCCAGACTTAGGTGGATAATATTACCTGATGCTTTTGTGGTATAGCATAATGTCTAAGGTTGAGGAACAAATTAGAACTTGCATAACTAAATAGACTTTATAGAGCACCACTGGCTACTCCTATAACATTTCTGTTAGTGAACACTCCATTTCAATGCATGTTTATGACTTACACATATAGGAAATTACTTTTGGTTCCAATCCTGTGCACTCTTACCTGGAAGTAAGCCTCAGTGAACACAATGGGACTTATTTCTGAGTAGACATGAAAAAGACTGGACTGTTAACTGTCATAGCCTTGGATCAAAGTTGTCCAGTATTGTCTACTGCTCATACTGAGATTGGCTCCAGTGTTCATATTACAAGAGCAGAGAGGGCCTGTCCTCCTTACCTTTTGTCACAACCACTTAGGGATTTTTTAAGTTCAGATAACTTTGTGAAATCTCAAGCAGAGGTTTTACTACCTTGATTTTTGGAGAACTTGTCAGTGGCATTGCTAGGAGGAGCTGGGGGTGAGGCTGCACCAGTTGCCAAGCATGGCAGTGAAATCACTTATGGCCCAAATTGTTAAAAACTTGGTATACTAATGTCAATTGATGTGTAATTTTGAATAACTATACAGTCATTTTATACTATACAATGTATGATTTTAAATAATATATTTTTCAATAATACAATGTCATTTGATGAGTAATTTCATGCAAAATGCAATGAAACTATTTCTATTCAAGTGGTACTCAAACCCGGTTTGTGTAAAGTTTGCGACCCCCAGTTTGTGTAAAGGTCACACCAGGTGATACAAATCTTAGTGACAGCTCTAATGAACCTTGGAACAACTATATGCAAAGCATGGACTCAACCACTGAGCTTTGGACCATCTTCAGCAGATTATTCAGGAAGCACTTTGTCCTTGCAGATGTTTCTGGGATGTATGAGTCGATTCATAATGTTGTTGGTTGTTAGCAGTGCACATCCATTGACTTCAGCAGAGTCCCTTCTGATTTGCACAGACGGCCAACCACCACCACCCTCTTCCATCCTTCACTTCTCCGTTCTCAGGGACGCACATGGTAATTGAACATTCTGTCCTCGTCGTCCCACAGTGTCCATTGAAAAACAGAAGTGCAGTGTTTCCCCATCTGTTCTGCATTGCAGCTTCATCAAAACCCTTTTGGGTTTTCTTGAATTTCCATCCACCCTGCCCAGTCTAGGCCAGCTGCAGGACCTTCCAGTGCTGAAGTGGCTCAGAAGTTCTTGAAGTGTAGCCGTCCCTTCCTTCCTCCCCCTTCCGTCCCCTCCTTGGACAGATTTATTTATTTTTTCCCCTCTTTGGTAATAATGCAAACATTTGTTTTTCTTTGCCTGCGCATGCCTGCACACTGTTGTGCTGGCAAACCACTTCCTTGGACCTACTGACTTTTGAAAGCTAATTAGCAGATGGCCCACAGCAGAAATCGGAGAGGAAAAACTGCAGGTTTGATTGTACAACTCAATTAGTGAGTTTACATAGAATAAAAAACATGTAACCAAGTATGGTTTTTCTTTTCCTTTTGAATACTTATTTAAACCTGCCAGCAAACAGAACCTTCTTCCAGTTAAAGATGACATCTTTCCCCTCCAGGGTCTTTGCCAGTCTTAGCCTTAATCCCCTACACCTGCTCTGAATCAGATCTAGGCTAACTTCCCTCTGTGGTCTCATTGGCTGCCAAAAGTCTGTACCCACTGCCTTCCATTTGTACAAACATCTCATCCAGAGGAAACTCTAGAATGGCTTTATAAATGATCCCCATTGTTTTTGAGTCAGTCTTCCAATAGAACGAAGGACCTTCCCCAGTTGGAGAGTTTAACATGGTGTACAGAACCTCCATCAAGAAGATACGATGGATTGCACATGATGTCATCATGCAATTTCCTTAGGCTTTTCGCCTGTTACATTGTATACCTGCTGGAGTCACGCAATAATACAGTTGGTTCTTGTTATCTGCTAGTGGATACCATATTATTGGATGCCAGTGGATGCCAATCATTGAGCCTATGGGAAAAATTGTTTTAGGTTCCAGGGGACCCTCTTCACCTTATATGCTATGAACTTTATGAACATGAATTTTATCTTGAAATCTATGGGGCAGGGTAATAGTGAAGGCTCATCAGCATCTGATGCTTTCTCCTCAGTGCTAGCTATCCCCAAGTCATTGGTCCAACAACAAGGCCTCAGCTCAGCAGCTGCAAGGGAGTTACTATATCCTCCTTATCAGCCTGTCTCTTGGCTCCTTCTCTGGGCTTGCCTCAGTCCTCCAGAGACATCTAATCATTGGCCCATAATCTTCAGCAGGGTTGTGAAGGTTCAGCTGGAGTCCCTGAGATGGTGGGGCAAGTGTGGAAGTGTCTGATGATTCTCCCCATACCTGTTCAATAAGAAAATTAACCCAATTCAGACAACTTTCTAAAAAATGAGTATAACTGACTGGTGGCAATTATTGCAACTCCTCCTCCATTGGCTGTATACTGTGAAATGTCTTCCTCTCCCCTTTTCATGGCTCATGAACTGCCTTCTGCTCAGCAGGAGGGCACTCTCCCTCCTCATCCTCCTCTCACATCCTCTCTTCCTCTACAAGAGTGCACCTCCACAGAATTCGAATTCGAAGACAACAAGAAATGAGTGATGGATAATGAGAGTTGGGTGGCAATTCTTCTCTTCAAGATAGCAAATTTGCATATAAGTGGATCTTGATTTCTTGTAACTTCATAATTGCTCCAGAAACTCAATGCTAAGAGTGTTGATGTATTGACTTGCCCAATTTTCTGACATGGGAAATGATGTTTGCATTGGCAACCCCTCCTAGATATACCTCTTAACAGTTACCAAAAATGTTCCTACAATTTTTCTATTGCTGTTTCATTTCATTTCCAGTTTTGGGGTGCCATTTAGGATTCTGGTCAGGCATTCACATTTTTAAAAATTAATTTCTTCTATGAGGCTGGATGTAACAGTGATTTGTTGCTATTGTTTCTCCAGTGCAAGGAGTTTATTTGCACTTTGTAGTGTGGGCAGACAGGACTGTGACAGGCAGGGTGACCATGCATCCTGTTTTTCCAGGACATGTCCTCTCCTCTTTTTAGCCTGTGTCCTGGAAAAAAAATCTTATTTTTTTGGTCCTCCTTTTCCTTGTGAAAAATATCATTGTCCTCCTTTTTCGTGTGAGCAGGAAGAACGTAGCCTTCTTGTAATTCATAAATTACATGTCATAAATTATATACAATAGTTTAAAATTTAATAATATAGTGTTTAAGTTAACCACATGAAAGCAAAATACACTGTATGAGTTTTTTTAGTTTTTATTTTGTCATGTCCTAGATTTTTCTTGAATCTCCTTTTTGAGGGGGCCTTGTCATCTTTTTGGTTTTGACATATGGTAACTCTAGTGACAAAGTGGCCCAGGCTGAATCCTGTCCATCTTCTTAGCCTGCTCCACCTTCCTGAATCAATGTGGGCCAGAGACAGAGTTGGTCTTTGACTTCTGGGGATTTCCCCAGAGCAAGGGGACAAACATCTCAAACTGGGATGTCAGCAATTAGAATTCCCTTGTGGATTGCTGTGGAAATCATGCTGATGCTGTTGCATTGCTTTGTAGGGAGTTACAGTAGGACTGGGCTGTAGGTGATGTGATACTGAAACAATTTTTTACTAAGATCCCAATCCCACACTATCTCAGTGGCACAGTGCTAATGCTGAACTTCAGTGCTGGCACTGGGTGTTGAAACTTGACATAAAGCATGTCTGGAGAACCTGGAGAGAAGGCACTGTCAGTGATGGACCAGCAGTGCAGGACCAGTGTTGGCACTCCAGAACCTCCAGCTGATAAGCATTTTTGGGGTGTTCGAGAGGCAGGGAGTGGGCACTATGGGATGGGGGTGAACAAGGGTGGTAAGAGGAGCTGTGTTCTGCTAGATCCTGAATTCCATGTTAGGCCCGACATGGAGTTTCTCAAATCTGAGCCGGACAAATAGCTGGCACAGACTTTGGAAGCACCATTGTGGAGACCAGCAGGCATCAGTGTACCAATGGCCATTTCAGTGCTAGTCCACCCAGTTGAGCCACTTGCCTCAGGATTGGGCTGCCTGGGATTTACCAATGTAGCTTGCAAAAAAGTAAAGAAATATGATTGTACATATGTAGATGAGAAAAATGGGCTGGGGTAGCTTAGTGGTTAATGACCCTGTGCTTGTTAACCTGAAGGTTGGCATATTTGAGACCCAAGTGCAACTCAAATGAGTGAGCTTCTGTTACTTGCCCAGCTCTTGCCAACCTAGCAGTTCAAAAGCATGTAAATGCAAGTAGATATATAAGTACTTCTTTGGTGGAATGATGAGTGTTCTGTGTGCCTTTGGTGTTTAGTCATGCCAACCACATGTCTGAGGGGGGACATCTTTACACCTGTGAGGAACACCTTTGCTTTTTTTGAGGAGAAATGGGGAGATAACAAAATGGGAAGATAATACATGTTTCTGCATCTCAAGTCTGTGAGTCTGAAGTTCTTATCCCTGGTTATTTGGGGTTATGTGGGCCACACAATTTCCTAGTTCTGGGAATCAGGTGGATTTTATGGTCCAATAATATTTTCTCAAAGCCATGTTCCACTTTCTAGGTTTCCCTGGAAGTTGGAGAAGAAGATGCTGAAACAAATGAACAAGGGACAAACATGGTTACTACTTCTGAATGATGCAACTGGCTTTCCAGGATGTTGAAAGGAAGCCTCTGTGTTGTATGGAAGGTCCAAATGAGGAAAAAATAGGTAAAAATAAGGGATTTTCACCACAAATGGCCTAACCTAGAAACTCACATTTGTTTCATATAAAAGGCTGAAGTTAGCATTCATGCTGCCTTCTGAGGGCCAGAAATGACATCATTAAGCAGAAAGTGACATCATTAAACAGATGATGGCTAGAAATAAGCACTTTTCTCACTCATGTCAGTGCATAGGCATAGGGGTCATGACTGCAAGCCAACTCACAGTTCACCCCATTGGCATTCTCAGTCAGTGATAACATCTGCTTAGGCTTTTGCTTTCTCCCTAAGTGTGCAACATCCTTATATCCAGAAGTTGGTTGCTGATGTGGCCAAAATTCGCTACATCAAAGACCTCGTGTTTCAAGCTCTGCAACTAGAAATGAATGAGAAATTCCACATTAGGAATGATTAGAAATATGATTTGAAAAGCAGCAACACTTCTAGAACAGTGATTTTCAACCAGTGTGCCATGGGTAGTCCTCAGGTGTGCTGCGGGAATCTGAAGATTGACATTCATTAATAGGAAAATTGTGGGATTTGAACAGTCTGGTGTGCCTTGTCAATGGTAAAAACAATTGATGATGAGCCTTGACAATTTCAGTGCCTTGTTAAGTGTATTATGAGATGAAAAAGTTTGAAAATCCCTGGTCTAGAACATAACCTGCCAGTGGATCAGGGATACACTAAACAACAGTTTCCTTAATGAGTACCATTGGTGGGTGCATTGTGTGATTGAACAGAAATCTTGAAATTATTAATTCATACATTTTATCAATTAAAATTTAAAAAATTGAATTAATTTGTAAATTTATGAAAGACACCAACAGTGTCCAATGAAGCTGAATGGCAGTAGTTTAAACACAACACTTTATTTTTGTTTTGAGTTGAGAGAGTGAACAAACATTTCATTAGCAAATAGTCAAGAATGAAAAGGGAAAAAATGTTTGAAGCTGAGCAAATTATCTTAGTGATCTCTTCCTCAACTTTTCCAGAAAACTGCACCAAGAAGTGAAAGGATCAGAACAGTATTTGGGGGGGGGGGGGGGGGGGGAAACCATTGCTTTTATTTGTATGAAGGAAAACACTGCCATCTGGTGGTCTCTACATAATATAGACACCTTCATGAAGCTCCTCCAGGATCTGTTCTATGTTGATACACAACCATTGTGGAAGTAAAAAACAGTTGTAGTCCCACCAACAACAAACCTACCAACACAAGTGTGGACATCATTTGAGATCTTCCTGTTTATATTTATTCAGGGTGACCTCCACTTTACTATATTTACAATATACATGTTTAGCTCAACCTGCAAAGGTTTGTCAAGCAGCACCTGCCTAAATTCCCACTTCTATGCAATGGTTAAAGGTACAGGCACTCCATCCACCATTCTATATGGTCTATATATGGTTATTGGGAACAACTGTCATCCTGACACTGTTATGTGAGAAACATGTTGAATTTGGTATGGCTCTGAATACATGCCGATGTACAGATTGTGTTGTTATGATACCAGGACACATTATCCCACAGCTGCAAAATTATGAGGAAATCTAAAATTGTGACCCAATCTACCTAATCTTCCCCCTACAGATTGTAGTAGAAAGGGTTTCTTCAATAATTATCTCCTTCTTTCTCTAGATGGTAGGATTTCTGTCCAATGTATTTCAGTCTTGTTTACCAGAGTAAAAGCTGTGTCTTTAAGGATCTACATATTTACATTTCTGTGCAAATCATAGTGCTGTCCTAATTGCCTGAAATAATTTCTTGAATAATTTCCTTGTTTGCTTCTGGAATCATAAGGGCTAACACACACAATTTCATTTTATATACATACATTTCTAATTAGAAAATGTATGTATACCCAAATATGGGTGCCAGACCACCCTCTAAAATTAGCCTCCAGCAGACAGAAAATGAAATGTTATGGGAAAGAGCGCATGCATAGGTGGGACTCCAGTATCTGTCCCATCCATATTTCCCTTGTGGTACCACTGTGTGAATCCCACCTCTAGTACCAATTTGGCCTGTTTAATATATCCCTTGTATATCCGTTTTACTGTTACCGTAACCTTTATTGGCATATAAACAACAACAACAACAAAAACATAGCTGACAATACTAATAAAAGAACAAATCTTACTATTGCTTGTATATATCAATTAATACCTTCCTACTGGTTCTATGCCCATCTGGCAGCCACTTTTAAATGGCTATTTTTAAACTTTGTATGTACTATCTCTCATTAACAACCAGTTCTATCGAGTAGGTGCGAACCGGCTGGAGCCCACCACTGAGAGGCATGTGTGCCTCAGGAATCACACACTAGCATCTCCATCAGGAAAATCACCACCAACATTCCTCCTAGAACTGCTTTTACCCTTAAAACTCTAATTATTTCCAGTGAGGTTCAGGTGTGAGACTCATCTTTACTGCAGAGTGCATAATTCTAACAATGTCCATGTGTGAGCTAGACCCTGATCTGTCAAAGACTATTATCCATCAACACTGATCTCCCCAGAGCTGTGAAGCAGCTGTCAAAAACATGATAAGTACTGTCAACACCCCAATCTCTGCCTTATCTTTTTGATCTGTTCACTGATTTGGTATCCACTGATTTGACTCACCACCGGTACCAGGGTCTTATAACTGCCTTGTAACTAGAAATGCTCTGTTAATTTAAACGCCTTGTAACAAGAGAAAAGCATCAAAATCCAATTTTCTACCTTCACACTGTTAATTTGGATTTCATTCCACTGGATTCCATTATTCACCCCATCTAGTGGCTGACTGTGATATAATGTTGATACCAATGCATTCTGGGGTGAGAATAGAGTTGCAAAAAACCTAGAAGCGGTCATACAAATAGGCTGAAGAACAGTTTTAATCCATGGGCTGTCAGACTCCTGAATGCAATACAACATCATACTATGTAGTATGACAGACTTGCAGGGTTAGCACAACGTGCAACATGTTCACATTGGTGTAATATAATATGATGTAATGTTATATTGTGTGTTGTTAATATGATTGTTGGGTTGGGTTCCTTTATGATGTATATGTATTAAGGGGTGCATTCAGGGAGGCTAAGGCTGCAATCCTAAACACACTTTCCTGGGAGTAAGACCCACTGAACACAATGGGGCTGACTTTTGAGTAGACATGGTTAGGATTGTGCTCTTCGTCAATCTAATTGTACGCATATTGTGCATTGACAATAAAGGATTTATTTATTATTAAGTGAATTACAGCATTTTTGTGACATCCTCAGGTAAGCCTAGGACTTACGCTGTGGCTTATGCTGGCCTAACTGGAGAGGTTAGGAATGCAGCCAAAGTCTAAAACAGTCTGTGTCACTGGATGTTTGCACAATTAAGGCCTCACAGTTTCTCAGTCTGGTTCCTTTTCTTTATGGTCATCATCAGCTTTGCTCACTTCTAGAAAATCAGATATTCCCAAAACTTTTTAGCATTTGGACCCACTTATTATAATGACATGCAGGTGGTACTCACCTAGCATTATATGTCTCAAAATAGTATTTGACTTTACCCGTCATTCACTTTCATACTTTTCACTCCGGTGGTCATTGGGAGACTTTTTAGAACGCTTGTCGAGTTCCGTGTTCATGGCCTTTGATAAGAGCTGAGGTATGATTTTCTACACATGAGTAAAAAAGCATTTATGTTTGTGTGGAAATTTCATTTTCCATAGGACTCATTTTCCATGTCAGCTTGAAGTGGGAAACTTCCTTCTCAAGAGTGTGTGTTCATTGGATCAGGACCATTCTAGATGCATTGCATTCTCTTTGGGACTGCCCTTCAATATGGACCAATGCTTAAAGGTTAATGCTGCTTTATGTCCCCCCCCCCACCCAAAAATAGCACTTTATTTAATCCTTGATGAACAGAGCCTGCTCTGCCCTGTCAGTTTCACAATCCACTCAGATTGGGTCACTAACCAGTGGTGGGACCAGGATCCACAGTTTTGGAACTGCTGGTGTAAATTATTTAGACAACTGTGCAAGAATAGGAATACTATGTTCTATTCAACTGTGGTTCATGGTGAAATGTGAGAATCTCCCCTTTGCTAGATGCTGTGAAATTTTGCCTGTGATTTACACAGACTCCCAAAGCGAGCCAGAAATGAGGCATCATAACTTCAGAAGAGGTTTTCCTCAAGCAAGCAAATGGCAGGTTTATCTTTCAGTAGGGATTCCTTAGGGTTTTGCTTGGATTGTTCCTGACATGTCCTTTATGACATGCCAACAAAATGTTTAAAGAGTCAGGAGGAGAGGAATGCATCAGGGATAATGAAGAACACCCAGGAACTTCTCCTAATTCTCCACCATAAATACAGTGGTGCCTCACATAAAGAGCTTAATTCGTTCCAGAGGCATGCTGTTTAAGTTAAACACTCTTTAAGTGAAGTGGATTTTCCCATAGAAAAAATGGACACTCGGACGATTGGTTCCAGAACCCAAAAAATATTCATATAAAAATATTAACTGGATGTAAAAATGATGACAAGACACTGTAATTGAATTCAAAACATGCATTCAATGTGCATGATTCTATGAAGTCTACTTAGGCAATAATCCTAAAGACACTTTCCTGGGAGTAAGCCCCATTTAACACAATGGGGCTCATTTCTGAGTAGACATAGTTAGGAGGCTGCAATCAAAGACACTTTCCTGGGACGCTTACCTGGGCTGCTGTAGGCTCAAGGTGGCCAGTAGGGGCACATGGGGGCAGTTAGGGGAAGCTACCTCTGGCACCTCCAGGCAACTGCCCCCAAGTTGGGGGCAGTTAGAGGCAACAGCGCTGGCTGGCAGCCCTTTAAAAAGAGCCTCCATGCGGAGCATCAGGGCTGCATAGCACGTATGCCCATAGTGGCCTTGCTTGTTAAGTGAAGCAGAACTTGTTACGTGAAACAAGATTTCTCGGAAATTTATACTTGTTATGTGAGGTGCTTGTTATGAGAGGTACCACTGTACTGCCTAATTTGAGCATTTGTAGGTATGGTAGAAAGCCTGCCTTGCCAGATTATCAATATCTTAATCACATTGTAAAACAGCCAGCTTGAAATCCAGCAATCCAGCAAACAATGTCTGATATAAAAATCTGCAGCTTCACATCTGGTCTTGGTAACTGTCATCCAGAGGTAGGTGATAGCTCCTTTTTCAGATGCAGGCAGCTTTCGTGAGAGATACTTTGATCTTGACACTCCCAAAGTATACCTACTTCACAAAAAACTCTTGGAAATAAAGAGAATTTTACTCCCCTTTCCAATAAGTGGAGTCATTCTGGTGTTTGATAGCTGTATCCTGTATCCTGGGAGTAAGCCTCAATGGGAGTAAGTCTTTTGCAAGCTGTAAGAGCTGAGCTCATTGCGGGGTAATTAGCAGCTACACTTCTTTAATATCTGATTTTTTAATAGCCAGGACTTCAGGTAATTAGTTACCCGATCTTTCCCGCATCCTTCAGTGACCCACAAAAAATCAGCTCATGACTCACCAGTAGGTCCTGACCCAGCTAGGGAATTACTATCCTATATATTTTTGTATAAATACTTCTGCTATCTAAATGTCAATTATATTTGACATTTGTCAATCATAACTTTAGTATTTTACTGGTTTTATATAGTTTTAAAGGAATTTCATTGTCATGATGTTTTAATTATTCTACTCAAGTTTTTAAAATTGTATCTTAGGGCACAGTCCAGAGTAACAACAGGAAGTCCTTGCTCCGGTGTAAAAACAATATACTCTGGATTGCAATATAAATTTCCCATAGGTTTTCACCAGGTGGTGCAGTAAATACGGGTGCACATAATGTCTCTTATGTGCTCCTGTAGTTACTCTGGATTGTAGGGTTAATCTCTATTTTAATTGCTGTTAGCCACTTTGAATTCCCTCTTGGGGAAAAAGTCAGGATACAAATAAAATAAAATAAAACAAACAAATAAATAATCATATTGGCTAGAAGACTTTGGCTTCTGCTCTGTTTCCCTTTTGCTCTGTTTCATACCCATATACAAGAAGAAGAGTCACCTCACCTTGTGGTATAAAGAGGAGGGTGAGGAGCACAAGTTGAGGAGCACAAGTTTTTTTAACAAACTGGCTTCCCAATTGCCATGTGTTTTACACATAGATATTCTTTTTTACTACCTGAAGATTAGTAAAAGATGAATAAAATATGATGAAGCCAGCTTATATAGGAACTAGAATACAGAGTATGTCTTGTCCCTAGTAGTCCAGACAGCAGTTGTGGCAATCCTATTTATGTCTACTCAGAAATAAGTTCAATGGGACATACTCCCAGGAAAGTGCATCCCATTGAACTTACTTCTGAGTAGACATGCATAGGATTGCACTGGAATTTGTTTTTAAACCTCAGTGGGACTATAAGATATCTATAGCCATCCACAAAACTCTTGCATTCTTCAATTTTGTATCTGTCAAAATCCTTCATGATACTTTTCTCACAGGTCAGCACTCCATCTGTTTATGCTACATGGGAGCAAAATGTGGATTGCTCAATCCATAAATTTTTTTCCCAGCAAGAAGCCAATGGTGGTGTAACTTGTAAAAGTGTTCCAGTTTGGATACCCAAAGGATATATGGAATTGCTGATCTTTGCCCTTCTCACATTTTCACATTTCAGTGTCCAAAGCCCAACCTTAGGGCCAGATGCATCCCACGGCATGCCCAACCACTCCATCCAGCCCATGTGCAAGCCTTTCAGTTCTCTGGATCTGTCTCTAATCTGTCTCTTATATATAAATTATTTATGTGAATTTGAAATGTACAGATTCCCTACTGAGAGATGATGTGGCCCTCCTGCCAAAATGTTTGGACACCCCTGGTCTAGCACAAATGGAACCCATACCTGACAATCATGCAGCCTGTTTAGTCCTATTTAGGTGGGATAAATTCAACTGAACTAGCAATGCATCCTAGCGAAAACTGAGAGTGAATATGAACCAACACAGTGGGATCCAGCCAAGTAAACATCTCTAGGATTGCAACTGCTCTCAGCTTCTGCTACTACAGGCCAGGAGCTCTGTGGCTGGCCAAATCCACACCAATTAATCTGCAAGCCACAAACCACTTCCTTGGGAACTCAACTCATATTAGGTCTATGCAGAAACAAGTGGAAGGCCAGATTACAGCCACGCGTAGGGCACAATTCAGACTAACTATGGGTGCACATAAGAGACATTATGTGCGCCCGTAGTTACTGCCACCTAGTGAAAACCTATGGGAAATTCATACCGCAATCCAGAGTAACTTGTTCTAACTCCGGAACAACTAACTCCAGAGTAACTTGTTCTAACTCCTCAGTTACTCTGGATTTCACCCATAGGCTGCAATCC